>VXBQ01011144.1:209-26140 GCA_013400175.1 Phainopepla nitens
AAAAAGAAAGAAAAGAGGAGAAACAAAGCAAAAGTAGCCGTAATAGTCTACCCCAGCCCTTGGCTGCAGGTCAGGGCTCCCTGCAAATTGCATGGGTGTATCTGCGAGGGAGAATTGACGGGAGAAGGATTGAGGGGTGTCTTTTTAAAGATTTCAGGAAAGAAACCCAAACCTATAAAATAATAAAAGATAATATCTCTGAAAATCGCGGCGGGAGAGGGGAGGGAGCCTTTGTTATCAGAGGGGTAAATGAATATTTATTAGGCTGGACTGTCTGGCTGAGGGAGCAGAGCAGCTTCCCTGCGCACAGAAAGCTCCCACACTGAGACGCTGCCTTGGGTCGCACTCCCCAGTAACGTCTGAAATGCAACATTAAAAAAAATAACAATAATAAGGGCTGAGGAAGAATTAAAAACCCTGAAGGATTTTGTAACAGTTATTGCAGTTATATAATTCTTAAGCATCAGGGGATAAGAGAATTAATAGTTATTTTAAAAATTAAGTTCTGTATTTAGTAATTAAGTAAATTCATCTGAGAAAAAAATCTACTTTGTTAAGTGAAATATTGGTCAGTATGATTTCATCTGTTTGTAATGCCTGGGTGCTTTTGAATTTAATTTATTCAGTTTATGAAAAAAAGGTGGTTTTAATCACTGGCAGCAGCACAGATTTAAAATGAGGTCTGAGGAACAAACACGGGCTTTCTTAAGCATTCTCAGAAATGGTTTAAAACAATTTAGGTCTTGAAGGTCATTCTTGTTCCTGTTTTTGTCTGTGAAGTTCAGATAGCCTCAGATCCAGCCTCCAGTGACGGCTGTGGAATCCCCACTAAGTTTTTTGTTGGATTGGTGTGAAGAGGGGAGAGAATAACTTTGTGCCCCTTGAAATTTAGTTGACAGTTCAGCTACCTATAATGTGAGAGCTTGCAAAAACCTCTATTACTTTTTCAGAATGGCACTGACTTCACTATGTTCAGAAGAACAATAAAAAATTAATACAGCTCTTTTTTTATTACTAAAATAATTCTGTATATGTAGGCACTGAGTTTTTGCTCAAAAAAATATATTCTTCTGATATCATAGTGTTCAAATTAAGGCTATTTCTTTGAAGTTCACTAATGCATCTTGGAGAAAAGGAATACATCTTGTCTAGATGCAAAGCTGCTTTTTTACAGCTTTGCTGTAGTCCTCTTTTCCTATGTTATTTTATTAATGGGATTTTTATGTGGACAGTATCTTAAGATTTCCTTTCCTTCTGCTGTTTAATCGTCACTTGAAGTCATAATAATTTGTTTCTAAAACCACAGCTGGCTGCTATAAAGGCAGAGGGAGGAAGACCACGATTTATGTGGTGAATGAGAAACAAGAACAGAAGAATGTAATAAATGTTTGTTACTTAAAACTTCAGATATTGTTATGAAAAAGGTAGCATAAAAATTAAATAGGCAGTATATCAGCAGGATCTTTCCTAAACAGAATTCTGTTAATTTCTTTTTCATGAGAACTTAATGTCTCTTAAAAATAGCACTAAATATCTGACAAACTTACAAGAGTAATGAAATTCGAACTTGAAACCTGCAAATCGATCTTTAAATGACAATACTGGCACCTCATAAGAGTGCTCTGGTTCACAGTTACCTTTATTCTCTGGCTTGAGACATCTGAAAGTGCCAGAGGCTTGGTGGAGTACGTCTGTATTTCACTGTTTCTTTCAACAGTGTTAGTTGCTCTTTTTCTCCTCTGTCTGCACAAGTCTTCCATACAGTCACAGGAGAGAAAAGAAATAGTTCTAAGGGTAAGAAAAGGTGACTAAATTAAATTACTTTTGGGACTATGGGCCGTAGGTAGTGCATGAAACTACTTAAAGCTGTTTTTTAGCTTTGGCACTGGGATATATAATACAGGTTTGGTCTGCCTGAAGAGTTTTACTTTATAAGAATCAGAATGGAGAAGGAGAAATATGTGAAATGAAGAAAGAGGAAAGAAGGAGCAGGCTCAGAAAACTTAGCTTTCCATCATGTAAACAAAATAGGGCTTTTTAATCTGCCATGTAACAAACAATAATTCTTCTAAACAGTCACTAATACAAAAACTATGTACAAGTGGGGATTTAAAATTTTTAGATACAATTCAAACCAAATGCTTTGTTTATTTTTAATCTGTGTGTTTTAGGGTAGCAATTCTAGAACAAATATTGCTGTACATATACAAATATGAGTGCTTCTGAGCCAGTTTTAGAGGCATATCATCCGACTGGAGATGAAAGGCACAAACTTAAGCAATCCCTAGGTTTTTTTCCTGATACTTTCTACTATTCATGAATGTTGGTTCTGACTGTATTATCATCCATATAGTAGATATTTTTAGTCTAGTTTTATATTAGTAGTGAAAATATGAACATTAAGTGTTCTTGAAAATCACAAGCAGAATTTATTGTTTCTGATGATTTCAAATGCAAAAGCTCAAGACAGGGAAGGATGACTGAATTTATTTTTTATTTTTTCATTAGGCAAAAATCCCTTTCATGACCAAGGAAGGAGGCAACAACGTTTTTACAGTCCTGTGAAGCGCCTGTTACTAGAAATGATTTTCACTTTGTTCCTGAAAAGTATGCCAAGTTTACTGGTGAGCTAATACGCTGATTTATTTATATACTGTGATGAGAGCCGGGGGGGAGGGGGTAATGTGTTTTTGACTCAGCTGATTTTGCTAAATTTGCACTGATCCACTGAAAAGATTTACTGATTTATTAAGATGGATTTACGTAGCTACTTGGAAGGATACAAGGGACCTTTCCTTCCTCTCTTCATCCTTAACTTCCCAGAGATGCAGCACAGAATATCCATTGCCCAGGGCATACCATTTGGTCAGTTAAAATCCCCTTCAGTTAAAAGGACAGCTATTGCTTATCACATACATCTACTTATTGACTATATTTTGACAACTGTTTACCTGAACTGGTCTAAATAACAGTGTACAGCTGCCATGGCTTCTCCCTGTCCTGGGATTACAGTCTGGTTCTTGAGCAGAGAAATATGAATATTTAGCCTTTAGCTCCAGCAAATTGGACTGAGTTAATTGTAACTCCACAGCACAAACAAGGTCTGCAATGTGAGCTCTCAGAGGATTCCTCACTTAAGTTAGGAGAAAGGTTTGCTTATTTCACAAGAAGTTCCTAAAACATAATAAATTAAACATAGAAAAAACAAAAATTTTAGTGTATGGGATCACTCTGCTCTTTCCAGCTGCCCGAGGAACAGAGTGTTTTACTGAAATAGATTAAGATTTATACCAAATAGTTTTACTCTTTACCAACTGTCACCTTATTTCCTGCCATTTTTATCTATTCACATGTGAATGCTTTGACTTTCTTGATAATATGCATTTGGTAAAGGAGAATAACAAAAGAATTCAGTGAATAATTTCTATGAATCAGGGGTGTTCTAAAAGGAAACCAAGACTTGTAATTTAAAAGCAAACATCAAAAGATGGCACCCAGAGAGCAATACTTTGAAATAACATCCAGATTCTTTTCTTTCAGAGACAGTTGATAAAAAGAAGGATCATTCCCTTTGATTAAGTGGATAGGTAGACAGATAATAATTGACAAGCACGAAACTACCATAAAAAGGTGGCATTTAAGTCCATCTCTCATCCCATCCTGTGCTATCTACTATCTAAAAGTAAAGGCCTAAACTGCATTGAGAAAGAAGTTACCTAAACACTTGGGACCTTCAGTGAAAATAATTAAATGTAGTGCTTGCTTAGTTTCTCCAATTTACTATTTACAATTTAAGGTAAAACCAAAATAATGTAAAAATACTTTGGATAGGCATGTAAAGGAAAAGTCGAACATGGTGACACAGAGTACTAAGTAAAAAAAAAAAAGATAATTTACACAGCAGTTTTTACTTTATGCTATGTTTGGCTTCTTTATGAACAGCAGAATTCCGGTCTATCACTATGTTATTTTGTGAATTATTGAGTTTCACTCTGGCTAAAACTAGCTAAATATTACTGAAAGTTACTGGAGAATAAGTTGTAAATATGCATGCTTTGATAGCATTTTCTTCACATTTGTGCTTCCTTCTCATGAACATGTTAGAAAAAAGGACTGCTGGACAGGACCATTTTTGATGCAGTCTTTTCAAACAACTACTAGGAGAATATTTAATATGGATTTTAATATTCAGATTATAGCATAAAATACTATGACTTTAATATTTATTTACCTTGTTTTTTTGGCTGAGAAAGAGCATGTAGGTACATAAATGCATTACACCTATATACACCCCTGTTCAGAACCATACTACTTGAAGTTCTGGATTTTTTAGAGAATCATACACTTGTGGTTTTTTGGGGTTTTGTTTTTTTTTTTAATCCTAGAGATAGCACAGCTGAAAGCACTGTGAAATCTTGCATTCTCGTCCTAGATGCTGCCAGAAAAAACAAGCCTTTTATGCTTGAGGAGGCTTGAGATGTTTTTCTGCCAGTTGCAAGTCCTACGCCTCAAAGTAAGAGAGCAAGTAATGTCTGTGAAAAAAGTTTTCCTGACAGACAGCATGAAGGCAGCTCTCCTATGCTTTGCCAATCCATAAGTAATAAAGTTCCTTTGTTGGCAGAGAGTCAATTTTGAAACTAGTAAGGAAAACTAAAACAGGTGATGAAGTGGCTATCTCTAAAGGGGAGATTTTTGAGTGAAAAGTAAAGTGAAGTAGAAACTGGGTTACATGTCTCTGAATAAATGGCCTCCCATCAGAAAAAGATTAATTTTAACTCACTGTTCTAGTTCTTACATTAAGGATAGTTTAATTCACCCAGAGCTATTTGGCCTTGAGGATGAATTCCTACAATTAAGTGTTTATGATTGAAAGTGCTGCCATAGAGAGCAGACAGATGAATATCATTTTAGGAGTACTGTGAATCATTAAATGAGTTGTAGAACCTTTTTCTGGACATGAGCCACTTTTAAATTTCAGGCTAAGGCTATAATAGACATTAGCATAAGGCCTGACTTGTTGCTGTACTTAGGAGTTTGAGTAACAGGAAAATCAACGTTTACTAATGTATTTATATGACTTTAAACTTCTTACATGTAATTGAAAATGCGTTGCCTGTTGTTTGTGACCATGCTGCTGGGCTCAAATACATTTTTGAGATTAGTGCATTAAGTGTTAGTGTCAGGTAATGAACTTAACCTGCCTCTGACGTGTTGGCTTCTTTTGGCTCAAGATAGGCATGGCTGCTTTCCCTGCTTCAGTATAAAGAGAGGCTGGAGGTGGAATGTCATACAAACCTGGAGAGATGACAAGAGAACAGTGCTAGCTGCCAACTACCTTCTCTCTCTTTGTCAGGATTAGTGCTTGCTTTTTGTCTGGATGGCTCAATGCATCGTCCTGTATCTGACTGGCATATTGGGGGGGGACGTAAACTGAAATACTGGCCAGACAGGCTGGCAGTTTTTAGGCTCAGGAGAGGAAACAGACACAGGGCTACTCTTTCTGGTTAAGGAAAGAGCATTGGTCCACAGCTTGCCTTTTCTTGGCACAGCCTGTCCATTTCCAGAATCGCTTGCTCCTCCTGTAGGCCGTTTTTCCAGGTATGTGGAAATTAAAGCTCAAACAGTAGTAGATAAAATTGGACAGGCTGCTTGAAGGAGTATCTCCCCCTGTACTGAACCCAAAACCATCCTTTGGCTCTGACAGAGCTCTGCCTGCAGCAGGGAAGAGAAATTAACTCGTGAATATCCTTCTTAACGACTTCAGCTTTCAGACTGGTGTTTAAAGAACAACCTCAGTTTCACTGTGGCTCAAAACTGCCATTGATCAGCAGCAGCCTCGTGAGCTGTTTGGTCATGAGGTGGCAATTCCGTCCTGAGATGGGGTGAACAGCTTGGGGGGAGAGTAATAACTCCTTCAGCCATCTGATTTTAATCCCTTACCATATGTGACTTGAAGTCCTTAGATGCCCTCTACTGCCATATACCAGAATTAACAGATGGCTCTGTGTAACCAAATTCAGATTTGCTTAAGTTTGTTATTATCGCTCTGCCTTTATAAATGAATGGAGGAGGGGACATAATTATTACAAAATATGCAAAGCATTTTATAAAGTGTGAGTTCGGGCTAGACATATTTCCTGATTTTCAGTGCCCCTGCCCTATGTTTCAAAATTTAACACTAATTTTAGTAGTCTCTTCCGAGCTCATTTCTCTGATATATTATCCCTCTGTGAATAAATGTGATCTGGAAAGATGCCTGAGGCACAGCAGAATTTTTCCCCAGCATTTCATGCCACATGATGCTAGACAGAAGGAAGCTGCAAAACCTGCTGCTGTAGATCAGCCTTTGTTCTGGTGAGGAAGGAAAGGATGCATTCAGCCATTGGATGTATCTTTCGTATAAGACAGAACAGCAGGTAAGAGTGTACCTAAAATGGAACAAGAATGAAATTTCTGTCCTACCTTTGCCTGTGTTGTGACAAGTTTTGCATGCTGGCAGGCACAAAGCAATCCTACGTCAAACAGAACTAATCTTGGAGGAAATTACTCCCCAGGCTCTTAAGAATCAAGTGGCTCTGTGGTGCTTGAGCTTTAGCTGTGTTGGGTATGTCAACACCTTTTCCTTTATAACGAAAAGCCAGCAAAACAATCCCACCTTTAATTCCCTGTCCCAGGTTCCTATCGCTGATTTGACTGAGTGGGTTTGGTCCAAATTAGCAGCCATATTTTGTGTACATTTTTAAACATGCCTTACCTTTCCCTGTTATTATTTCTTTCTACTCTAGGTGTCTGCTGGTGATGTTACAAATAGAAGCAAGCGTGGCAGAAGAAGAGAGCATGAGCTTTCCAGTGGAACATGTGACAGCAGGGACCTACTCCAGGTAAACGGAGGACATGCAGGAGGGCCTCTGCCAGGCTAATAAAAAGCTTGAGTTCATGAAGGGTGCAACTTTCACACCGTGCTTTCTTTTTTCTCCAGCACAGTCCTCTGCTTTCAGGCACACTGGTCTAGGATATGCTGCTTACATTTTTCAGGAGCTATTACGATTTTTCCAGAACATAATCTCAAGCAAACCAAAGTCTGTACCAAAATCTTATTGTGAATGGGGGCTTTGTTCTGGGAGACCATTTTTGAAAATGCCAGGTTATCAGATAGCTATTGCCTAAAAGGCTGAAACATGAATTTGTTCATATGCCTTTGTTTCAGCATATTCATTCCTTCAACCCTTCCCCCCACTTTCTCCAAGAAATACATGGAACTCTTCAAGTTCTCTGGGCAGGTGGGCTATATATGTTGTGGCGGCAAACCTGAAAATCTTTACCAATTTATACCACACAACAACATGGTTCATTGCATATATTTTTATTAGATCCTCATTTTCCCAATTTCTTTAAGGGCATTTCAATCTCTCATAGCTTTTTTCCTTCCCCCATCTATCAGGGAGTGAAATCATGTGTCCACAGAATGTAAATAACAGCTGTTTCTACTCAATTTGCATTTATATGCTTAGCACTTAAAAATAGCTTATTTCTAGAGGCTTTCACAATCTATTCAAAATTTCTTCTTAGTTGGAGGTACTAGTGAGATGTTAATGAAATCCCTTTGGACTGGCTGATCAAAAAGGCACAGCAACAACAATGAAATTCCTCAAATGACTGATCAGTTATGCTTCTGAGTTACACTTCAGCAATTGACTAAATTGTATCTTTTAATCTCCTTGGGAATTGTAAGATCAGATCCTTGGGCTACTCTAACTGCTCTAAGGGGGCAAGATATGCCAGGTGAGGAGATGAATGGTTAAAAAAATCTGTGCTGAACTGGTAGTGTGTTTCTAGCAAAATTAACCTGTCATACAAGTACGGCTGAACAGGAAAAAAAAACCGAAAACAACACCTGGCAAGGTATTTAAAGGGAACAGTTTATTTGCCAGTGTCACAGATCTTTGAATAAACAAACCTGTTATTCCCTGAGAATAACTGAAAAACAGCTCTTTGGTTTTTATACTACTATTTTCTTCTGTTGACATTTAATGTACCCTAAAGAGGATGCACATTTTTATTTATTAATTCTTAAATGAAGATTTTAAGAATTATGTCCAATTACTGTGGGGTTTTTTTCTCCAGAAAATTTTGGAAGCCTTTCACCTCATTATTTTACCAAGTGTCTCAACTTGAACCCTTTCTTCAGATTTCTTTGATCCTCTGAAGACTGAAAATTACAGAACAATGACATTTAGTATGGTATGGTTAATTTGGTATGGTTCATTTACTCCAACGTTGACTGTGTAAGAAGATGCTTGCTCCTAAGTCCAGATTTTGTTTGGTGTTACAGACATGCACTTTCTTCTCTGCATATTTGTTTATTCAGAAAAAAAATCCTTTTATTTTTACAGGAGTCTCATCTGGGGCATCTCTGAACTGGAGACTCTGGACCGGTGATAGAAATTGTTTAGAAAAGACAAATTACGTGTGTGAGTTGCTGGTTTTTTGTGTATGTATAAGCCTGTGCCAGACTCCTTCAGACTTGGTAGTCTGAACAGACAAGGGTAATCTAAGATCAGGTCATCTCTAAAAATGCTGTGGTTTCACACTACCTGCTTTCAGAGGGCAAGTTTGTATGTCTAAATTAAAAAAAAAAATGTCCCTGATGTCAAGAAGGGCTTATAATGGGAACGTAAGAGGAATATATTTGGTTTATATTCACACTAGCTGGGCTAGTTCTCTCTAGAGCAGACTCCCATATTCACATCTCACAGTCCTCCTTGGACTCTTTCTGGTGCCCGCCTAGACCCAACATGCAATTCTCATTTTTCTGTGTTGTCTTTCAGTTTGAAGTTTGTGAAATGATATGAAACTGTCCTGCAGCCTGTGAGCAGAGAGCTTTCCTAGCATCAAGGTGAGGGGATGTGTTGTACCTTCTGGGTAAGGTTCAAGGTAAGGTTTGAAGGCGCAGCCAGCTTGGGTGGTTTAGAAGAGCACGTCTTGTGAAGGCGGGCAAGGTGTGACCTTGGGAGTCCCTGCAGCAGTGGGCAGCCATTGCTTTCAGGAGGGCTTGTGGAGCAGGGGGAGGTAGTGAGGAGCTGTGGGAGCAGCACGGGGGCCTGAGCTTGCTCCCAGCTGACACAGTGACAGTGTGCCCAGAGGGATCCTGAACACCTCTCTGCTGCCGGCGCCACCTCGGGTGTGGTGGAGCCCAGGGTCCTGGTTTCACCTGCCAGAAGGATGCAGGTATTTTCACTGCAGAACAAATGCAGCATTGTTAAAGAAATGCAAGGCTTTTCCTGCATGATTTCCACAAAGTCATGAGTTAAAATCTTGGTCTCATTGAAGCAAAACACTCACCTAGTTCTAACAATTCAAGCTTTTGTCCCAGGACTGGACAAGGCCTGGCTAGGCACTGGGAAGGTACTAATCCCTGCTTTTTTCTTCATAGGCCATTGTGTCACCTTTCAGCCTTACCAGTGGCTTCTTCGGGCTCACTTCAAATCTTTCTTCAACAAATATGGCCATATAAAGTCAGTGAATCGTAACCCCATGCAGCCAACACACAGTGTGTTTCTTTCAGTATTTTAATACAAATATGCTCTAGGAAGGGAATTCCTCTGTCATTTTTCTTACTTCTGCTTATGATGAATTTCCCATGAATTTTTTTATATTTGTTTATTTATAGAAGCTCTGTGCTTCTACTCTGGATTAGGAAATCCTTTTTTCTTAATCTAGTTCTAAATTTTGTGGAACTCACTACCACTCTGTTACTCCATCACTAATGCCAGGATTTTACCTATAGGAAAAATGGCATGAGGGAAAGGGAATTCTGCAAACATCTATTCTTGGAAAATAACAAATGAACCCATACTGAAACCAGTCAGTATTAAAAATTATAAAATATATTTTAAAAAGGATATGGAGCCTTATGTTACTTATACCAACCGAACAAATGTGAACTTATGAAGGGTCAAGGAAATCTTTTTCCTAGCATTTGTTTGTAATTCAATAGAAATCATTGGTTTGGCTTAACTAAAGCAAAGGTGAAGACCGTTCCTGCAGCACAGCTCTGATGCAGTGTAATTTCTACAGATGCCGACTTCAGAAAAACAGTACTTAGCATATAATTTGTTTAAACAAATCAAACACATTTGAATGAGCAGCTAACAGTGTTTAAGACGAGAAACTTCAGCAATATTTAAAATACTTGGTGCTAATGACTAGGAGTGTTTAAGAAACACTCATCTTTCCATGAAACTATTAAGCTCTGTTTTGTTGCCATTAGTGAGTAGGAAATACATGTTTGTACAGGAGGGTCATGCTTCAATAGTTTAATCTTTTACTTAGGTTAATTTTTATTCAACATGGTAATGGCTTAGTGCAATAACTTTTCACTGTTCATTTAATTTTTCTCTGTCTACATTTTATTAGTTTTAGCACAAGTGGTGCTGAAAAACAATTCTTGCAGATTTTTTTTAATCATCTCACATTTTGCTGGTAGGGAGATCCTTTTGTTGAGGAATTAAACTTCGGTAGGTGTCAAAACTGGTCTTATTTAAAAAGGTAAACTGCCTCTGATCTGACACTGTTTTTCATCTTCACCAGCAGTAAAGCTGAATCTAAGCACAACTTTTTTCTGTATTTATGTTTCATAAAGACCAGTTGGCAAAGCTTCCTTGGTTCTGTTGGCTGTACCAACATCCTGTGTTGTCTCTACACAATGAAAAACTTCGTGATACATTGATTATCACTTCTCACCTACATCATGACCCTTAATAAAGTGGCATACCAGGCCATAAACTTCTACTTCTCCAGAAGCCACAAGATGCAAAATTGCTGACCAAACATGCTGTTTAGTTCATGCAGCTTCCACATACCTCCCACTGTCTGATCTGCAGTGTTCCAACAGCTGTACTTAGACACAGTGGAACTAGCATTCTGTATCAGTTGTAGTCAAAGTTTCAGATAATTCCATGCAAATTACCCAGTAAATCATAATTTATCATGTTTGTTTTTGTAGAAGTACCTAAAGATAACAGTTGAAATCATAGGCTCATTTTCTAAGAGGTGCCAGAAAGATACATAAATAACTATCTTATTTCTCTAAACAGCTTATTATTTTTAGCATTAGAGGGTTAATTAAATAAAAGGTGAGATTAAAATCTCATACACAGTGTACATTCACAAATTAAATATGTGTGAATTACTCTATATAGAAAACCAAGAGCTCTTATATACAGACTACATACTATTGAAGGCTAGCAGAGTGTTTTACATAGATGTGTTCCAAAATGAAAAAAAAAAAAAGAGAGAGAAAGGCCTCAATTTAGATATCTGAATCTCATCTTCATCCTCCCTTCAGAGAAAAGTAAAATGCATCTGCAGAGAACAATTGTGGGACATATGCTAGACAATCAAATGTTAAAATAAGATCAACTGCCTCGTGCATGTACTTTTTCTGTGCTGACTGACCATGAGGGGAGCCTGTGAAGATTAACTTAGGTTTAGATGTCTAATTAGTATCTGTCTCAAACTTGGAGATAACCCCAGCTTTTATGTATTGTAGGTACACAATTTGTTCCTTTATACTGGTGACTAGTGGGTTTGCTCTAGGTCAATCTTGTTACATTGTAGCATTAAAATAAAATAGACATCATCTATTACAGATGGGGAATGCAGTCTACATCTATTTGATCTCTCAATTTTATAACTTTGTATTGGCTTTGAGGATGGAATGAGCATGTGACAAATTACAGCAGAAAAGCTGCTAAAAGTCATAAAGACTGGAGTAACTGAGAAATGCAGTGCCAGCTTTACCAAGCAGTCGGTACTGTGACTTATAGTGACCTGCCACAAAGATTTATTGTGGTACAGCAGAATTTGGACATGACAGATGAAGTTCACTCCTGTTACAACCGTAGCAAGAGAGAAGTTCCCTTTAGAACTTAACAGCTGGAGGGGTGGGGAGCGAGGGAAGGATGGGTGGGCGGATGTTAACTGCTGCCTCCACTGTGGTCATGGGGAAGTGAAAAAGTCATGACCCTCGTCACATGGCTCCCATTACTGCCCCACCGTCGACTCACTTTTTCCCCAGAATGGGATCGTAGAGCTTTTTTTTTTTTTTTTTGTCTGTGAGGCACCCTGCAAAAGTTAAAGCAAACAGGTAAAAACTCTTTGGCGCTTTAAATCCAAGTCCTTTGGCAGGTCCTAGGGAGCTCCTTTGCCCGCAGCCCTCCCGAGGGCTGGCGCTGCCCGCAGAGCCCGGGCCCGTGCGCTGCAGCGCCCACCGCGCACACCCAAGGGCAAAACCCGTCTCGAAAGCATCCCTTTTGTCTTCATCTAGGGATAATTAGAGGAGGGAAAAAATGGTTTTCACAAGGCACCAAGGTTAATTGAACTGCGGTTTAAATGGTCCGAATTCCTGTTCGGGAGCACTGGAACAGGCTGCCCAAGGAGGTCCTAGAGTTTTCTGCTCTGCAGATGTTCCAAATGCACCTGGCTGTGTTCCTGCCACTTGCTGCAGGTGACCCTGCCTTAGCAGCAGCGTTGGACAATATGAGCTGCAGAGGTCCCTTCCAAACCTAACAATTCTCTGATTCTGTAAATTAAGGGCAAAATTTTTGATATGTGACTGAAACAGAGTTTTCTAAGGGCATGCAGGGCAAGCAAGGCCTGAGGAGACTTTTAGTGAGCCATTTAAGAAAACAAAATCCCTCGGTAAGATGTACCCAACTGCCTCCTGTCCACAGCAACAAGCCTAAGACGCTCTGGAACACTCAATAGCTACTAGATACAAAGCAAATGGCTAAGTGCCCAAACTTGGATACAAAGTGCCAGAAGAGACTTAACATTGCCAATGTTATGCAACTTAAGTTTTCAATTACAAAGAACAAGGGAAACAGAAAACAGAAATCCCAAACTAACTTTCAAATTTTTTTGTCTGTTTTTTTGTTTTGGTTTTTTTTTTTGGTTGGTTGGTTGGCTTTTTTGCATAGAAGTGGAATAATAATCAAGTGTGCAATTCTGACTTCCAAGTTTTCAAGTGAAGATAAATAAAGACAGTTGTTTGAGACCTAGAAAACCAAGAAGAGAGCTTCAGATTACTATGAGAATAGTATTTTAATTGTGTCATGCCTCAGGTAACCCAGGAAAAAGACTTAGTAGAAGAAAACCCATTAAGATTGAAAGCAGCACAATGCAGGGAAAGATTTTAAAACATCAATATTATGAATTAATAACAAGAGGCACAGGGTACATGTAGTGAACATATGTTTAGGCAGGTTCCAGCCACTGGTCAGAAGAGGAAGTACTTTAAAGATATCAGCCAAGCACATCATAGATTTTTAGCTCTCAAAATGCCTGAAAAGCATCCAAAAGTGTTTGGGAAACATTGTGAAGTCCAGTATTTCTACAGTGATTTTAGATGTTTGATCACAAACAGGGTTTGACAGGCAAGAACAGACAAATGTCGTAACAGGTTTCTCTGTAAAGCAAAATTTCTTAGCAGCATTAGGCAGCAGTAAGCAAAAATATGGCAAAAGGAATGGGGGAAAATAATTTTAAGTTTAAATTAGTCCAAGGATATCTTTTCTTACACTGGAGTAAAGTCAGACTGTGACAAACTAGGTCTCAGCCTTCCAAAAATAAAGGAGACTCAATTTTATGCATTGGAACATAACAAAACACTACATGAGATGTAAGCCTTACCAGGTACTATAAATTGATGGAAATACCAGAATTTTTTGTACTACAAAATTACTACAATATATTTAAAAACTTATATTCCAGGCAGAAAAAGCCACGATTATGTTCATGCGATTGAACTTACAGAGTTAAGATGCCATCCTTCAGAGACCCCAGAGACATTACTTCACAACAGCAGACTTACTATGTGAGCAACACACCATTAATAGGGACCCAAAATCACTTGGCTGATGTCGGCTTGAGCACGGACTCTGATATCTTATAAGCACAACAGAGCAAAGGAGCAAAACGATTTCATGCTCTGCCATGATAAACCATTATCAGCCACCCAGCATTCAGAGTTAAAAATGCACTGGCAGTTTTCTATAAAAATTTCCACAAGTATTTGAAGGCAGTCTTTTCACACACATGCAACATTGCTTTTTTCACAAATAAAAGATGTTCAAGAGAAAAAAGGTTATTCAGTAGCATCTTTAGAAACTAACAGTTTCTTCTCAACTGAGAAGATGAGGGGTACTCAACTTCTAGCAAAATCTGTAGAAAATGCACACTGGCAAAATGACACTAGACAAACAGAAAAAACAAACCCCTTCCTAGGTTATCCAAATTACTTTGGAAGGGAAATGCAATAAAAATATATGATGTAAACGAGATAATTATTTTCTGATTATTTAGAAGGATCTACTAAGAAGGCTTTATGAAGTCATGGGGATCTCTGCAGAGGCACAATGTTCCAAGCTTGCCCTTTCTATCAGAGGGCTGATACCTAAAACTGCATACAGGAACAAAGGTTTTTTTTCCCTTTTCCTGAAAGAAAAATGTGCTATATGACATAGCGCATTACAAGAAGACGAACATTTAAGCACTACAAAATGCTAAAAAGCAATGAAGTAGAATCAGACCAAGTTTTTTTAATTTAAAGCATTTTATGTAATAAAGGGTCAATCCTTCCTCCTTGGTACACTACTACTTGCTGATGTAAACAACTTCTACTGTGATACAGCTATTCCAACTTAAGTATGAACACAGCATTCTGACTGAGTGGTAGTTGGGGTCGGATTAAACAAACAGAAAACCTCCCACGAACCACAAATACACACAGAAGTTCTCAGATACTTGAGAATGCTGGATGGTTTTAGAAGGGCAAGATACTGTGTCTTGGATGCTAAAAATTAACCGAGTTGGCCAGTTTTTCTGTACACAACAGTAGGCTTAAATACAATCACTTGGCTGATGTAGAATTAAACATGAAAACAGATCTCTTGCAAGTGTAACGGAAGAAGGAAAACTATTTAACTGTTTTCACAAATAGCTCATATAATATTTTTCATAAATACTATTTCATTAATACTTCAGTATTCAAGCTCAGCTGCAGTTACTAGATTCCTTAAAGAAAAAAAGATACTATCCCACTCAAAACCATCAAACCCTAACATGCCCATTCCTACACTTCCCATTTTGACACAAGACTTATATGGATTCACTTGACCAATGAAGAGCCTCTGACCTCTCGAATTTAATCAGAGCACTCCATCCCTTGTTATATCCTGTTCTAAGACTAGTCCATTTGCTGACTAGGAATGCACAACTGCCTTCACCGACTCCCTGTTTTGTCAGTCCATTTCATTGTTTTTAGTAGAAAATAACAGTCTAATCAAGTTAAGCAGGTTCTGTTACAGCCAAACATGTCACTTTCTGTAACTTTTATTTCCAATCAAAATTAACAGCAAAGTCCTGATGAACAAGAAGTTATCTTCATTATCGGTCTTTAGGAGGATTAGGATTCTTGCGTCTTCTATGATACCTAAAAGAGAAAAAAAGGTTGCAGTGAGTGCAAGCTGTGGACAGCCTTTATTTTCGTGGTATTTCTGCCCCCAGTGAGTGATCTGAGGTTACACAAGGAAGTGAAATACAAGATACACGAGCACAATCCATCACCACTCATTAGCTGTCATCTCTGTTGTTTGTCGAGTTACATAATGCTACTCATTTCTATTGCTACGTCTGCTACAAGCACACAATAATCCAATCAGTTCTACAGTTGAACAGGCACAAAGGCTGCTGTTTATTCTTAATCCTTTGTGTGAAGTTAATTTTATTACATGGTCAGCCTTG
Source organism: Phainopepla nitens (assembly GCA_013400175.1). Classification (NCBI taxonomy): domain Eukaryota; kingdom Metazoa; phylum Chordata; class Aves; order Passeriformes; family Bombycillidae; genus Phainopepla; species Phainopepla nitens. Next base: position 16,014 of record VXBQ01011144.1, read on the forward strand.
CCTTTGGCTAAAATGATTGCTGTAGAACAAAGACATTCAAAGGAGCTGTGCCAGACTGTAAGTTAAATAGTGTAATATTTTGCAGAGAAACTAAAAATCAAATTCTTCAGAACAAAAAGCGATCCATACTTTCCTCTTAATTATGCATGCTAAACAAGGCAGATCCTGTCTGATCTTCATCAAAGTGACAGCTACTCTTTGGTCATAAAAGTCTTACTGTTCCATTCCTTTATCTACTCCCAAAGCACATGAATTAAAAAGTTTTCTGTGGACAGCAACAACGACAAAGTTTGCCTGTATTATGTCTCCTAGCTATAAAATTAGCAGCTATCGAAGGACGGCATAACATGGAGTGGAAGGGAGTAACACACACCAGAATGCTGCCTGTTTACATTAGTATACCTGAATGTCCAGAGTTCCTCTTTAACCTCAGTCATGTATATGTGCACCTCTCCTCCTCCTTCATTTCTGAACACAAGGCACACCAAAGAGCACTTTTCACAATTCCAAATGAAAACCCTCTACTACTCTTAAGTTTGAGAATCATCCCATTGAGGTTGCTAAGGAATAGGCAATGCATATTTCTAAACTGTATTTGATTATGTCCATCAAGGGTATTTTACATACTAGATTCTGTTATGGAACTTTAGTAAATGACTCGAAGCAGTAGCTAACTGATATATGAGAATTTTCTACACTATCACATATTTTACAAAAAAAAAAGGCAAAGTCTAGCAAAGGAGCAGTGTTAAAAAAAAAAAAAAACCAACTCACTAGTCTTCTATTTGCCCAAGACTGCACTGAAAATTGTATGTAGTAGCCCAAATGCTAGAGGTATCAAGGTTGAATCTGGTCATTAAATTATCCCCTGTATTGCCCTTTACTTCCAAAAGGAACACACAGATTGAAGAGAAAATACTTACTGTCCCACAGGATACCAGCGGTGTTTTGTTGTGTAAAACATTTTGCTGAGCTCTTCAATTGTAGGACCTCTACTGTTCTTTAGATTTTTTTCATTCAATCTGGATTTTAAAACTTGATCAAGGTTTTCTTCTTTATTATTCACTGGATCTGGCCGTGGTATGGGCTAGCAAAACAGTAAAGTATATGTACTGTTACTCCTTGTTTTATTTAATTGAAAAAGTCAAAAAGCCAAGCTACATAAGAGTAATCTGTAATGCTATCTAACAGCTGAAACAAAAAAAATACAGAAAAATACCTGCAATTGCATTGGCTGTTTATTGTCCCTACCTTCCCACCCTGAATGAAACTACACCACCATGGAGCAGATGTCTAGACACATCTATTTACCCTAGGTACTACAGCTGATGATCCTACCCCTAAAATCAGCATTCTTGTAGTCATTATTGCAGATCTCAGTTTTACAATTCACTAGCTGAATCATGAGCTTCAGTTCTACTAACACAAAAGTATCCACACTATTCTCAGTCAGAATTTTATTCACAGCAACCATCACCATTGCTAAAAGTCTTTTAGAGGACATGTGCCTTTGAAAAGAATGTCACTTCCTAATTTTTTATGCAACAGATAAGACCAAGTTGTTTGTTTTCAACTGGAAACGTAACTACTACCACCATTACAAATATTTTCCCTTGTTTTAGCCTTTTACACCTGTTTTTCTTGAGGTATGTGCAACTGACAGATTTAAAAATACTGCTATGTAATTTGCAGGCAAAAAAGTGCTAAAATGGTTTAGGTTTCAATGGAGAATTTTCACATTGGGCACTTCAACAACACAGCTGCCAGCTACATTTTACTAGCACATGAGAACTGGAAATTCAAACAAGAAGTGTACACTAGAAGAATTTATCTAGGCGTTAACCCACAATACTAGATTTACTTTCGTCAACATTTCTTTACATTGGAAGTACTACTGATAGATAAAAATCAATATTTAAAGTTCTTTGTGGCTTTTATGAACTCAGTGCTGAATAGAATTTAAAGTTCGAGTTGAAAACAGTAGCAGCAGTATTTCTTTGTATTCTCTTGCCCAGTAGGACACGTGAGCCAAAATCTGCATTCCAATCATCCTCTCTGAGTAGTACCTGCATAGACAGACACTATTTTCTCTGTAGTGCACAAGTGTTTTAGTGCCTTGTTCAATTCTACTAGAGCTACTGTATGCTGTGATATCTGAGCTTTTCTCCTCTGCAACCTTCCCTCAATTCAAGTAAGAGTAAATTCCTCCTTGTGGCAACAGCTATATTCATCAGTCACTTACTTACTTCATAGATGTGCTGATCACATACTAAAAAGGACTTAAAATTAAAAAAGATGCTCTAAAGACTCAAGCCTATGAACTACTAAATGCCTTTACAAGAATAAGAAATATAAATGTCCACACTTGGACGTACTTTTGTATGCTCGTATGGAATCTCAAGTGAAGGGTGGTAGCAGACAATTGTCTTCAAATCGGACGTCACTGCAAGTTCCACTTTGCTATGAAGATTAAAAAAAAACTGCATAACTTTCAGAAGTACTGAACAACTGAGCAGCCTAAGTCCCAAAGAAAACTGGATTTGACCCTGCATTTATGAATCCTTAATAATCTTCTCTAAAATAAGGGTCATAAATATTTGATCCAAACCTCCAATTTTTTGTTTCCTCAAATTTTTTGTTTTGTTTTTCTTTTTCAATGGAGAGGAAAAAAGGGCTAAAATAAATTATTAAAATAGCTGGAAATATGAGTTGGAAAAAAATCTTAAACACTTAAATAGTTGCATTTAAAATTCTAAACAGATGGGAATAATGATCTCTAGGACAACATGCCTTTATAAAAGGTATGCCATCTGTAATGAAATAATAGGAAACAAAGCTCTCTTTGGGGTTCCAACTTTTCTATTATGTAAAAAATGCTGAACAAGAAGTCCTACTGAGAGTTTCATTGTAAGAATATAACTTTTCTCACCTTCCTTCCCCTTCCCATGACACATTAAGCTTCCTAAAACTGTGGATGACATGAATTCAGTGTTTCTCACTATATTTGTATCATCTTTTCCCATTGCTACACAGGCTTCCCATGGAGCAGCACAAAAATACCTGGACTTTGTCTTAACAACAAGCATCAATGGAAATGACGACTCTGAGCTACTTTAGCTCTTCCACAAACAAAACTAGGGGCACTAGGGGTCATCAACAAGTTTAGAACGAGTCCTGCATGACTTTTCATTACATTGAAACATTAATTTCACAATGGCTACTACCAGAGACAGTTCTTTAGCTAAAATTATTACATATATCCAATATTAGCAATAGATGTATTTGATACTATTATGTGACGACTTCACTACAGAGAGTAAGTAGCCCTGGTATAAACATTACATGAAAAGGCCACACATCAAAGCACATTTACATACCAATTGTAGTCTTCAGGGAGAACTGAGTACGTAGATTTATGGCAAGCATGATACACAGTTCTATCTGCAATAAAAACCCAAGAACTCTGATGCAGAAACAAGCAGAACTGTGCCCAATTAAGAATGTTTACATTTTCAATTTTCATTCTGTTTAAAGTCTTAATCAGGGATTATAATAATATTCAGTTTTAGATTAACAAAACCCAAATACTGTCTACGTAGAAGTTCATTTTAGTACACAGCTTTCCAGCAGTACAATCAGAAAAACACAGTATGCAGGCAGCTATGACCTATACTCACCTTCCTAGTTGTATTGTTTTCCTGAGTAAAATCACTATATGAACAAAATACTTAAGAATTCACCATTAAGAAATATCCTTTACATATGTAAAGAACATCACCTTATGACTTAGAGGGAAGACCATAATTTCATTCATAGCAATATTTATTATAAAAATCAAAAGGAGGGGTTCTGACTGGATATGTTGAGAAACGTCTTCCTCAGGAGTACAGCCAATCAGCAGGACTGAGATCCAGGCGGGTTTGTGAGTTCTCTGTCCTTGGAGATTTCAAAGACCCAGCAAGCCCTGAGCAACCTGATGTGACTGCAGAGCTGACCTTGCTTTGAGCAGGAGCTTGGATCACACACACCACAGTCCCTTCCCCATCGTTTGATTCCCATTTTTTTAACAGAATCATAGAATAATTTAGGTGGGAAAAGACTTCTAAGCTCATAGAGTCCAAACACAATCAATCACTCCTCACACAGGGGTAGGCAATATTCTGTAGATATTGCCTTCCACAACAATGAAGGTATGCATGCCTAAGGCGGGCCTGGGACATGCCTGGAGTCGACTTCCACCGAGAACTCCCTTCCTTTATTGCCAGAACCTGACACAAATCCACATGGAAGTTTCTGTGTCCAGTGAAGCTTTTTCAACAACTACGCTTTTAGAACAGAATTATGATCACAAGAAACGTAAGTCTTCACATGTTCTTAGCTCTCTGTTAAGTTATAAAAAAGTTTCAACTTTATCTGACATTATTTTATTTAGACCATCTTTTAAAACAAACAGGATTCTTCACAGCTGGTCCTAGCAGAGGGAGAGAGCATTCATTATGTCAAGACTGCGAAGGCTGAAAAAACCAAGAAGAAACTTCTGTGTAGCTATTTTCCTCTCAGAAATATTTTAGATGCAAATTCTTAAATTCAGAAGTATGGTTAGCACTTCCACTCTTCAGCTCTTCTAATTAAACTATTCTTAGTTACTAAGCAGTTGAGTTCTGGTAAACTGCAACTAGTTTGTATTTCTTCATAAAATTTCTTTTCCTTCCTTGCCTACTTACCTCTAAAATGTAACATGTCTATTCTATTTTCTCCATTACTGTCTTTTCTACCACCTTTACCATCTTCCCTATGTCTTTCTACTGTTGTCTAAAATGTGGACAAAAATTTAAGAAATAGTACTGCCTCTCTCTGTTTATGTTAAGTAATGAGATTTTACTATAGCCTTTTCTCACCATTTTTCTAAATCTGAAAAAATAAATTTAAATCTTCAGTGATCATCAGTGGTAAGAGGGGTAGTATTTACAAGTTAATCCATAAATTTGGGGATTTATGGTCCTGTTTGGACCATAAAGGTTTTAAAAGCACAAAGAAAAAACAAATAAAAATATCCTTCAGACTACTATTAGAATAGAGCATAGACTAACAGACTTGATTCTGTTTAAACAGAAAAGTCACTTCCATGCTTCCATTACTTTAAACAGTACAGGAAAGAGGCTCTCAAAGAACAAATTTTAATATAGGACTTCCAAAATTTTGTCACTACTTACTCTGCAGTGGGACTTGCTTACAGGTTGCTACTGAACGCATCCAAAAGAGGCTGGACCATGCAGTTCTAAGTGACATGGCCATGCTGACAGCAGAGAGGAAACCAGTCCTGGACAAGATGGAACTCAAAGAACTTTTTCTCTGCAGAACACCCTCTGAAAGAAACCAGTTTTGTAACTATTCAGGGTACAAAAGACTAACAAATTTCTTGAATAACTTGAAGAGAAATAAAATTTGTGCAACATAATTCTTCATTATCAATTGTTTAGAAGTCCTTATCACTTAAGATAATGGTACCTGTCTCCTTGTCAGTCAAAAGTAGCACAAGACTTTATTTACTGAGAGGGAGTCTTTGAAGGTTCAACTTTAAAAAAAAACTTCCACAACTGTGCCTTCTCACAGGCTTTTCTGCTAGCACTCACCCACCTAAAATTTGCATCCTTCCTTCTGCACACTCCACAAAATTACTAATGAAATATGCTTTTCTTGTTCACAATGTAAATATCATCACCCAGTACAAAATAGAAGTACTTATAAACTACACTTGCTGTAGTTAAAAAACTCTCTAAATGCAGTTAATTGGTTTCATCCATCTCAAAAGCAATACACCTAAAAACTCAGAAACACCATTTAGAATACCTTAAACGTTACCCAAAATTTCATAGAAGCAGATTTTTTTTTCATCATCTACTGAAAAAAAAAACTGCTCTAAAGAGAAACTTATAATGAAACCTAGAAAAATGTAACTGGAAACAGTTTAAGGACATACACGTAAAAAGAAAAAAGAACCATTTAAAAATACTTCATATTTTGTGCTTCAGAACATCACCAGAAACATGCATTTTCCAATTTCGACAGACAATTATTCAGCGTTCTGTTTATCTGTGCCAATGCTGCTGAAGTTAGGGGAACACCAGCATCCACAGAGCTGCTCATAACTTGCCCTCAGAAGCTCATTAACGAGAAGGGAGAGAGGAAGGCGGTCCGAGGACAGGGGTCAGGCACCAGCCCGTTCCCGGCCCCACTGCGAGGACCGCTCCAATGTGAATGCAAGCAGTCCCATCCCTGAGACAGCGCACAGGAAATTCCAACGCGTGGGCCAAGCAACACGCGGGAACACGAAACCTGACGCTTAGAATTAAAGAAGGTAGTTACCACTAAAAAAAAAAAAAAAAAAAAAAAAAAAAGAAGGTCACTAATCGGTCAAAGCAAGCACAAGAGTACCCGTTATAAAAGTCCTGAGCGTGCCGCACAGGGTCCAGCCCCTCCGAGAGTAACGCGGACTCTCCGACCTCGCCCCTCGCTCCCCGCGGGCACCGCCGGCGGAAGCGGCGCCACGCGCCCGTTCCGGCTCCGGCGGCGCTCGGCCCGCGGCACGCCGGGACTCGTAGTGCGGGCGGCGAGCAGCACCGGCACAGCCTCGGGCCGCCCCCCTTTCCGCCCGCAGCGCTGCTCCGCCACCGGCCACAGGCCCTGAGCCGCTTAATAATAATATGGTGACAGACACGGCCAGGCCGGGCCGGGCCAGGCCGGGGGAGCAAGCGGACACGCAAACACAGATTCACGGAATCAACTAGGTTGGAAAAGACCTCTGAGATCATCCAGTCCAATCTTAGACCCATCTACACCTTGACACCTAGGCCATGGCAGTAAGTGCCATGCCCGGGCATTTCTTGAACAGCTCCAGTGCTGGTCACTCCAGCATCTCCCTGGGTAGCCTCTTCCAATGTTTTAACAGTTGTTCCTGTGGAGGAATTCCTCATGATGTCCAACCCGAACTTCCCCTGCCTTGAGGCTGCTTCCTCTTGTGCTGTTGTCCACAAAAACCCAGATTCATTACCTGGTGTGCAATAAGCCAATAATTAGCCACTGTGGACAACACTGTCACAGGTTGTCCAACCCCCACTTTATCACAACCTCTTTTCAGGTAGTTGTAGAGAATGATGAGGTCCCCCTGAGGCTTCTCCAGGCTAAACACCCCCAGCTCCCTCAGCTGCTCCTCACAGACCCTTGGTCAAACACTGCTCGCTCTGGTGGTCCTCATGCTGGCAGGGTTTTGGGAGCTCAAACTCACAGTGGAGGCACTGAGGCAACCTCAGCATTGGCAGGAGCTGAGGGGAGAGCCCCAGCAACAGGCAGCAGTGCACCTGCCGGCCCTGGGAACTTGCCAACGTGCCGTAGTCTTATATTAGCTGCAAAATAACCCCCTCTAATCCCGTAATTCGAAGGGGCATCTCTAACATTGTTGGTTATTTCACAAGCTTGCAAGCATAGCCTGCTTGCTTTCCAGGTTAAATTACACAGTGGCTGCAGCAGCTTCCTCTGTTCAGCCAGCCAGATCTTCACAGTACCTGTTATACTCTTCCACAGTGAAGGCCTGTGGATGTTATGTAGACGAAATTGCATGTTTCCAATACAGAAAATTCACCTGAATGTCCTAGGCACACTGCTGCTCTGGGGCTACTTGCTGTACTTCTTTCACAGACTGAGTCACAAAGCATTTCAAAGACAAGGTTATATTTACACAACAGTGATAAAACACAAAAATCAATTGTCTGATTGGCTGCTCTAGTATCTAAAATGGCTTCAGCACTTTGGGTGTTTACACATCCGTGAAGCCTCTAAGTCACATCAGCAGACTGTGTCTCCATTCCTGTCAGAGCATTACCCTTTTGGAGACTCTTGGATAGTGTCTCCTGAAAGGCTGCAACCTCTTCCAGATATGTTCCAACGATTGCATCTTTGCTGGTCCTTGAGTTTGGAACTGCAATTTTGTGCTGTCATCAGTGAAAGCCTCACAATTTCAGCGATGTTTAACTTGGATCTGTAGTTGCAGAGTTGTAGTTACACTGATAACTTCCAGCAGTATAGCAGAAGTGTAGCCAGAAATCAGTAGTTGAGAGATGATCACTCTCAGTAGTGTTGACAAAGGTTTCTTCTTGAAGAAAGGTTTCTTTCTATACAGAGGAAGATGGAAGACATCCATTTCGGGGCTCCCTGCAATATTAGATTCATCGCACCATAGAAAAAGGGGGCAGAAATGGGCCAAAATGTTATACATACTGCTTAAAGAGATGCAACCAAGGTGAAAAATCACAGCTCCTACAAAGCTCCTCCAGATTTGTGGAGATAAACTCACTTTGTCATTCCAGAAAGTTTCTGTGTGCAGATTCAGAGGCATCTGATGTGGGCTCATGCACCAAACAGAAGCAAACACAGTTCTATGTATTTTCTGCTGTGTACAAGCTCATGATTCCCACAAGGAAATCCTTGTACTAGGATGAGGGCAGCATCCTATACAATCAAGTAATCATCCAATACAAGCAAGACAGGGGTTCTACTGATGGACAAATGAAATACTTTGGGGATTTTAAACTCCTGAAAAAAAAAATGGTAATAAACTGTCTGAAACAAGTGCACTCTGGAAATTAAAATAAAGGAATGAATCTTCATTTAAAGAGTGAGCTTCAGGAATACATTGTCCATAGGCATAGTGGGGTTAAACAGACATTTCAAAGTCAGTGTTGCCAGAAGCAGTTTGTGACAACGTGGGAACTGCTTGGGATTCTTGATTTTCTCCTGGTCAGCTGCAGCGTGATACATACACCTGTTTGCAAATGCAATGTGTGCTACTTGTGTGTGTTTGTGTGTGAACCTCTGACAAGCACATTAGGCCTTGATTTCCTTCCTAGGAAATGCTAAGTAAAATTAAGGCTTCTCTGGCTTTTCTTGAAGACGCTTATGAATTTATTGTCATAACTTCTTTAAAAGATTGCCTAAATTCAGGGATGATGATGACTGTGGTTGACAACTCTGATTCTTAGCTGCTTTCTCAAAAGGGTATTGTTCACTCGTGCAGGAGACAAAAATTCTTTGCTGTGCAATGGAAAACTTGAAAATCACTCCCTTCACAGCTGTAAACCACTGTAAATTTCACCTGTTTCTTTCTCCAGTGCAAAACACTTTTATTTTCACTTCTCTATATGGAGCTGCAACTCTTAAAAAAAAAAAATTAAAAACCTCCTTAGACTGTTACAATTTGTCTCCCAGTAAAAAATCCTAAAACTTGATATGCTTGAGTATATTAGACATGATTACAATATAAGACTTCTGTGGTGCTCTTTGCTTTATGTTTCCTACATCAATTTATTTGGTTTACTAAAGACAATTTTTTACTCTTCAGTGCCATATGTACTTCCTGAAGACTGCATATAGACACACACTTGCAGATATGTGTGCTCTCCTCAGACACAAGTTTGAAAAAGTAGAGTTTCTAATGTTCCTGATTAATGTGATCAACAAGTCTCCAAATGGTGGGATTTTATAGGCTGGTGGCATTGAGTTGTTAACAGCTAAGAAGCTAATTCATTACCAAGATTGCAAAGGTAACAAAAGCTTTAATTTGAAGCTACAGTCTGTACTGCTTGTTTTCAATGACTTTTTTTTTTCTTTAAGGATTTTATTCTGGAAATACGTGCTTTTAGAGCATCCCCATAACGGCAAAAATTGTAACTTAAATCTAGTTCTGAAAAGTTGCAGTTGAAGATACCACAAAACTTTATTTTTATCTTTTAAAAACTGAACCACATAGCCTGTTAAGCTTCCAGGCTATTTTTAGGTGGTTTCTATAAAAAGATTTTTAGGAGATAGTAGATGAGGTCTACCCCCTCCCTGATGCAAAATGTTCTGCAAGTATATTCTTAGCAGAATGTTCTGACAGATGACAGCTTTCTAAAGGGAGATGCGATTTGCTTAAGGACAGCTGAGAAGCGTGACTACACACTTCTCCAGCATGTCTGGAGATGGAGTTATTAATAACTGCCAAGCCCCTTGCTTGCCTCAGCAGCTTGTAGACAGCAAAGGGGAGAGTTGCTCAGTCTGTATTGGTGTTGTGGTGGACTACGTTGCTGTTTACA
>VXBQ01011145.1:0-27929 GCA_013400175.1 Phainopepla nitens
CACCCTGGGTTCAGCCCAGGGCAAGGGTGAGGTTCTGGGATGGGGCATATTCAATTCTCACTCACCAGCTCCTGCAAATTCTTCTTCCAGGGCAGCTCTTGATCTGTAAATCTTTTTACATTACAAAGCTAAATCAGCAGCTTTTAATAGTAATCAGTTTAAAAGTAATTAATTCTTAGGAGGAACATATTTCTTATCCCTAAAATACCCACTCTGAATTTCTCTGGAACCTGTGATTCAACCTTTGATAGTTGGTACTGTCAATCTACATCCATTATCTCATGGCCAACTTGGCTGACAAGCAGCTGTGCTCCATCTGACACAGTGTGATCCACTTCTATTTGGCTTATGTGAAAAGAATACATTAGACGTCTGCTCCCCCATTTGATTGATTTATCATGCACTGTGAAAGTGCTTCAAAAACATGCTGAAACCCTTGGTAATGTGCTGGGAAGCTAAACTTAGATCACCATTGTTCCCACCTTTCTGAATTACTTATTGGAAACAAACCCAAGTGATCTAGGATATGAATTTTACAGATATCCTGAAAAGGAATTGTTTTATTATGTGCTTCATTACTCATTTTTAATTTATAAAGGCTTGAATAGGAACATCGTGATGTGAGATGTAACTTTGTGGTGAAAGGTATTAAACAAATTTTGACACAGAGCCATTTTAAGGCAGTGTCAGAAATTATATCACCTACCTCATTAATTCTTATGTGAGAAAGCACAACTCTGGAGCTCCCCCCATAAGAAGGACATGGAACTGTTGGAGCAAGTCCAGAGCAGGCCATGGATAAATGAACTGGATAAATGAAATGGCTGAGGAGCCAGGCTGGGAGAGCTGGGCCTGCTCAGCCTGGAGTGAAGAACGTATGGAGAGCTCACTGCTCCTTCAGGGGCTGAAGGGCTGAAAGAAAACCAGAGAGGGACAGTTCCTCAGGAACTGGAGTGACAGGACAAGGGGAAATCGCTTCAAACTGAAAAAGAGGAAATTTCATTTAGTGATAATTTTGCTTGCACTATTAGGCTAAAAAGAAAAAAGGCAATGTAGAAAGATGTGCTAAACCAACAGCCTGGGTTCCGGTAAGCAGTATCTGTCCACTTTGCACTTCTGGAAATGAGACATCTAGAAAGCTAGATTAGCTCCAACACTGTAATTTTTACACAGTTTTTAACTGTCAGTGCAACAAATGAAAGGCGTTAACATACTTTATTTTTCCTGACTGATGAAAACACAAGGAAATAAAGGAATTATTTCTTTAATGATCTGTTGGAATTAATAATGAATGTGTTTTTCAAGAGAATTTTTTTTGGCATGGCTGTTGTTTTGCAAGGCGATTTGCTTTCTTCCTATTTTTACTGTAAGTATTTCATCAGTGATGTGATTTTAAAGTAGAGAATTTGGAAGAGTCTTAGAAGTCTTCTCTAAGAACATTATTCAGCTGCTAATACTTTTGCCAAATAGCTTCTTCTGTGTTGATGCTTTACAAAAGCCGCTAAAAATAAGAGCAATTAACTTGTCTCTGAAACCATTTCCTATCAATATTTACTTATTGTTTTTCCTAAATAATAAACAATAAAACTACCCCAGGGTTTCTTGTCACCACAGATGGGATGCTAGGATTTGGTCCAGCCAAAGGAGCACAATCCTACCAAAGCTACTGTTTTCTAGCATTAAAGAAGAACATGTATATGTCTTTGACAAGGCACATGGTGGTGCAGTAACGTTGTTTTTCTCCTCCATTTGGAGTGAAGAAATATGCAGCTGATCATTTTTGGGGGCTGACTTCTGGCCATTAACTTTTTTCCAGTGAGAGATATAAAAGATTTGTCTGATGGCTAATCCTCAGGAGATTTCAGTTTAAGACCTTATCTAGAATTCACAAATAACATTTTGATAAATAGTTAAGATACTTTGTGTTTTTAAATGCATAATCCTGTATTTGTCCAGTGATGTCAAAAGAGAAGGTCTGAGATCACTTTTAATGACTATAAATATCTGGATACTTTTAGAGTACTTTTATAACCCAGCTCACAGGTGGGAAGCTGACAGTCTGACCTGCCAACAGATTGTGTTGGAGGAACAAATGGACCCTTGTGCAGAATTCCACGCTGTAAGGGCACACCGAGAGTGTGACACAGCACATAAATCACAACCCTCACAAGAAAGATTGGCCAACTCTTACTCAACATCCAACTTTTGGTGATATGTTTAATCTCAAAGATCTTTTTGACATATTGGAAGATAGTGAATTGTTGCTGAGGATTTGGAGTGGAAGGAATGGCAGCTGAGATGTAGAGGCATGCTGGATCCTGCTCCAAGTGCTCTCTATGGCAGAGGAAAAATATACTCTCTATAGGATGCAGCACATAAACTCTTTTTCTTAGATGCAGTCTGTTCTTTTATGTTGATGAATGTCATCTCTGCAATATTTGCTTTGCCCTTTTTGGAATCCAAGCCTCCTGTTCTTTAAATGCTGCTGCTGGATCCGCAGAGCTGGATTTCTCCACTTGGGAGAAAGGGCCTGTTTGCATCATCTTCCAAGAGCTGTTGCAGCCTTATTTTGTCAGGAGCCTTTGGCACTGCAGTTCCCTCCCCAGGTGGGCTCTGGAGACATGGAGATATTTTGTTGGGGGTGGGTAGTGCTAAACTTGGGGCTGTCCTGTGTCCCTGCAGCCTGAGAGGGTTGGGCCTTCTGGTTTATATAAAGGAAGGGAAGAGTTATTTGATTTCTGCTATCTTTTATTGAGTAGTGCTTCATGTGCACCTGGTAGAGAGGGGAAAATATGGGACTGATCTGATTCTGAAATTATTTTTCTTTTTTTTTAAGTGCTAGCAAGTATGCATAGAAGCTTAGGGTTTTTATTTTCCTTAAATAAAAGGTAAGTAAATACTTCTGGAGAGGACTTTACTGAATGAAGAGTACTGAGATTTAAACCAGACAAACAAAGCCACAAACACCCCGTATACCATCAGTGTTCTGTTTCAGTTTCAGTCTTCATCAAATGATAAATCTTTCAGGCTCCATCCAAAAGCAGCAGCAAATAAACAGCTGCTCGTTGTGGCGTCTTTTCAAATCCTTCATCTCCTGTAACAGGCACAGACTGATCCCTGATTCCTGCCCTTATTTCAGCTCATTTATAAATGTTCCTAGAGCACACCTGAGATAAAAAAAAACACCTGACAAAAACACCTGACAAAAACCCAAAAAACCAACAACAAAAAACCCAAACCAAACCAAAACACAAAACAAAACAACAACAAAAAACAAAATAAGGCAACCCAAAAAAAAACCACAAAAAAACCACCACACACAAAAAAAAAGAAAAAAGAAAATATTAGCAAATTACCCTACATTGACTATGTTGTTTGTGCCAGCAAAAGGATATTCCTGACCTGAAGTGGAAGGAGATAGAAACAGTGTGTGAAAATATATATACACCACCTTTTATTGCTTTGTACTGGAAACTTTCTTTCAATAGAGTTGACTATTCATTAATTGTTCATGAATATTTGAAGGAATGAAATATAACTTATATGTAAAACCCAAGTTCAAAAGTTTCATACTATCTTTTAAGAATTCCTTAAAAAAGTAATTTGCTTGGTTCAAATAACTTGTCATGAAGACATTGGCTTTGAATGAATTTTAGTAATACCTTCCTGTCTCACTGTATTGCTGTTTTCTTTTGCAGAAAATTTATGGATCACAGTAAAAAGCTTGTGGTAGCACAATTCTTAAAGCATTTTAAAAGCAATTCTGAAAAATTTTATGGGCTTAAGGCTGACACACGTCCACATTAGCAATAGTTACATGGCAATTTGTCACCTATAAACCTGTTAGAGTTGTTGGGGGTGTTTTGTTGTTTGGTTGAGGTTTTTTGCTGTTAGAGATTAGAGACAAAACCCTGAGATCTGCAGGAAAGAGATTACCTGTTTTCAAGGACATAATATGTAGCAGGTTAACACAAGGCATAGGTTTGTAAAATATCATCAGCTCAAGAGAGAGGTAAAGAGAGATGCCGTCTCTTTAAACACGGGATTTTTAGCCAGGTTAAAATAAGTTACTTGACCTCTGTATGCATATCACTTTCATTTATAATTTTGTGGCTCATAAAATGATAGAAACCTGCTTATATTTTACAATAAAAAGCTATTAAGTACTCCTGACTGAGATATGATAGCCAAGACTGTTTCTGAACCTGTTTCCTTTTTTTTTTTCCAGAGGATACTATAACAAAGAGATAAAAATTGCACTAAAAGTGCTGTTGAGCTATATTGGAATATCAAAAATTTCATTTAGAAAAATATTTATAATATTTAAGAGGGGTGCCAGGGAGGATTGTGGTATCATCACAAATGTGAATAAAGGGCCTGTGGCAAGATTTTACTGACATGGTATCTTTCTGTGGGATTTATAAATAATATTTTTTTTTAATTAGCAGTTGCAGTATCTTAAATTGTCAAGGCTGAGGAAGACATCTTCACTGCAAAAAAACCTAAAAAGTGCCTCTGTTCTTTGTGCTTGAGATATAGTTTGAATTTAGACTTGTATGCAGGATAAAGCAAATTGAGCTGTCCCTGAAATGCACTCAGATGCGAAACTAAAGGAAGATTATTTAGGAGTAAATGCTAAGGCAGTGTAGAGGAGGTAGAGGAAGTCAGGACATGGAAAGTTAGTTTCCTTCAATCCAGCCCCAAGAAGCCTTTCAGTCTTGCAGATGGACTGATGAGTTCTGCCACTTGGAAGAGAGGGATATGAAACTCTCAGGAAGAATTGCAGGAGCTGAAGTGCATTAGCAGGCTCAGGAACATCCTGCCTGAGGAGTGACGGAGACTGGCATGGCCACAGCTTTGGGATCATTGCATTTTTGTGCTGCTGTGCCATATTCCAGGGACTCTCTGCCTGCAGTGATTTCCTGAGCTCAGGGATTGTTTTTCCCCATACCTCTCCTCATGCCGAGGTTCAAGCAGAGGATTGCTCTGAGTAAACACTGCCAGCAATCAATACATGGCAAAGGGGCCACAAAGGCACTGAAGGGGAAAATTGCCAGGCTGTGTTCCAAGAGTATGTCAGGGAACACAATTAAACATTGGCAACTGTCCTGTTTGTAAGCTTATTTGTTTGTTTATTTTTTATCAGTTGTACGAGTAGTAAAAATTAAAGACAAAATATCCAGAGGTTTGCATAGATATATAGACAGTGATTTTCCATTGTGCAGTACTGCACTCAACACCACTGCAGTAACAGCTTTCTCGAAGTCTTTTCTCACCATTAATTTTGGTTTTCCTCCGAATGCATGCAAACCAGTGGGATGTGCATCTCTAACAGATAGTGTTGCCTGATTATTTTCCTTGACATGACCATACTTCTGGCTCTTTAGTAAGAGCTGTGTTGGATTTATTCCCCTCTTCTTTGCACATTACCCCAGAGGTCACACCAGTGTCACTGAATGGGCTTGGCCCCGGCCAGGTCCCTCTTGGAGCTGGCTGGGATTGGCTCTGCTGGACAAGAGACAAGGAGATCCTGGCAATTTGTCACAGAAGCCACCCCTGCAGCCTCACCACCACCAAAACCTTGCCCCAGCAACACAATGCAGTCAGAATAAGGAAAAATGTGGAAAGAAGGAAAAATCTTTGAGATATTATCTCCATCAAATATTTATTTACACATGAATAGCTCAGATTGTTAGTTTGTTAATTGGTGTCAGTGGAGAAACTTGGGCCCTTCCACGCTGTGCTTTTTGTGTCCTTTTTAGGTCCTGTTATTTGTTTACCTTATCTTTGGGGACTCTTTATGAATATTTGTGTCTTCCTAACTTCTCTTTAGCACCAGGGGCATTCAACAAATCCTCAAGACTGCTTCTGTGTCATTTAACTGAAATATCTTTGTTCAGTCTATGGTTTTGGCAGCAGCATTATCAATATGTTCAGTTGTCCCTGCATATTCACTTAAAATACGCTGTATATGAGGAAAAGATATTTGTATATTCATCAGTGCTGATATAATAGAAAAATTAGAATATCAACCTTCTGTTGCCAATAAAATCACTTATAAAAAGCTAAATGTTTAAAAGCAGTATGTATTTTCCTGTATTAAATATTGGAAAGAAAACCTGTATTTATTTTTTTGCTGTTTTGTTTACCAATGCCGAGTTATAGGTCCACGTGAAGCTTTCCAAGGACAAACAGAATGTAAATGTTGCATAAGCAATATATCTGTTTCTGGGCAATTTTTCAAATAGATTGTTTTTTTCCTCAAGAATCTTTTCTTTTCTTACCGTGAGGTTTTTCTGCTTCTGCTAATCTGTCTCTTTTTGATTTGAAAAACTCTTATCTGTCCAACAGACAAGGCATTGCCGGGAGAATCAGACATTAGGGATTGGTAGCTTATTCTGGAGCATTCAGACAGAATCCTTATTTAGGACAGCATTTAGCATGAAAAGTTAGAATCTTTTCAAGACAGAAGTCAAGTGTGTTTAACTTGAAGCCCAAAGTAAAGCATAAATGATTCTGAACAGAATTCACTATCTGGCAACAGAGGAATTGGGCCACTAAGAGGTATCTGAATAAACTATTTTCTTTGAGATTGTTTTAGGAAGAATCTATTAAACAAAAAATGAACAAAAAGCCCCTAATGAATGAAACAATAAAACATGCAAAAAAAAAAAAGGAAAAAAANAAAAACCCCAAACAGAAGAGTCCTAAAATAAAGAGGGAGCAGGCAGAAAGTCTATCACTGCAACCAACTATAGGATTGGAGGGTTTTAGAAAAATTTTCTGCAAATGGAAATGCAGATTTGGTTGAGCACATTAAGAAGTTACAAGTTTTACCCACTGTAGTTCAAAAGCTGGGAATTAGGAGGGCTCTGACGGAATTATGTCCAAGCAGCAGTGAATGAGAAATTAAATATTTCAGAC
Source organism: Phainopepla nitens (assembly GCA_013400175.1). Classification (NCBI taxonomy): domain Eukaryota; kingdom Metazoa; phylum Chordata; class Aves; order Passeriformes; family Bombycillidae; genus Phainopepla; species Phainopepla nitens. The sequence goes on from VXBQ01011145.1 coordinate 6,925, forward strand.
ACATGCAGTCTGTGAGAGAGCTGCTGGGTCTTTGGGCTGAGCAAATAGTGAAGGGAGCACTTAAGGTGAAGAAGGTTTCTGCTGCAAAGCTAAGTGACTTGGAAAAAAATGACTTTTCAAAAAATGTAAATTAAAATGTCACAGGAGGCACTTGAAAAACATTTAGCAGAAATAGAAGAGGTCCAGAGAAGGGTGACAGTATAATTAGAGACCTCGGATGGCTTTGTAAGAGGATAGATTTGGAATTATTAGAACTCTCTTTGTTGAGCAGAGAGCAGTGAAACAGGACACAAGAAGCCTGAAAATAATGAATTTACAAAACCACATTTTTCGCTTTTATAGCTGAATATGTACTTTTTCACCAAAACATAAAAATAGTCTGGGGAACTCACTGCCACAAACTGTAGAATATCAGGCAGTTTCTGTTTTGGGTGTTCCATATAATGTAGATCTTAAGATGCAATAGAAAAAGTCAGAGTTTTAGAAATTTCAGTGTCTCAAACATAGCAAGATAATGATGAAATTTATTTTAAAAATGGTTTATTTTATTACAGAATTTGTAGAAAGTTCCCCGAAGTACCTGCAAGTAACTCAGCGAGAGGAACAGATTAGAAGCAATATTCTACCTAATGTGCAAATTCCGTATAGGAATCCAAAATTCAGCCTGGCAATCCTGCTTCAGTTCAAAGAATTACACTTTAAGAATGTATTTGTTAGTTTGCTAATATGTTTTCCTAAACTGTCTTTCAATATTTTATTATGTATTACTTTTTGCCTACAATGCAGTTCTACAACAAAAACAAGGTTGGAATTCATTCTTTCACCTTAGCTTTTTATATGGGTGCTCTATTGCATGTAAATTTATATATAGACATTACTGTAGAAGAAAATAGCATCTGTAGGACTGAGTTTTTAGCATTCTTCTCTTGTTGGCTTCCCTGGCATTATTGGTTTGTGGCCAAGTTTCATTAACTCATTTTACATTCCATTATAGTCTAAACTCTAAAGACTGATGCTTTCACCTCCCAAGGAATACGAGTTTAAATGGAAGCAGAAATGCCTAAATGAAATGACTTGTGTGAAAATTCACTCCTTAGAAGAATATGAAATGCAGTGCACAGGAATGGTGGGACCCCTTACACGGTCTTGGGTGTAGTGGAGGAAGTACAAACACCTTCTGTTTTTTTTCTTCTTGGCAAGCAATGAAACTACTATTGTAAATTTAACATGTGGTAATCAAAATATTTTGGTTAGAATTTGTCCTTTAATAGGGCTTTTTCCTTTCTGGTTTGTGATCTGAGGGCATTTCAGTGTCCTTCTGCAAACATGTGCTGACAGTGCAATGAAATTTTTTATAGAAACACAGAACGATTTGGATTTGGAGGGGCCTCAAAGCCATCCAGTGCCACCCCTGCCATGGCAGGGACACCTCCCACTGTCCCAGGCTGCTCCAAGCCCCAGTGTCCAGCCTGGCCTTGGGGACCCAGGGGTAGCCCCAGCTGCTCTGGGCACCCTGTGCCAGGGCCTGCCCACCCTGCCAGGGAACAATTTCCTCCTAATATCCCATCCAGACCTGTACTCAGCCAATTTGAAGTCATTCCCCCTTGTTCTGTCACTCCAGTTCCTGATAAATATAACCTCTTTGCCTTCCCTGTAGCCCCTTCGGACCTTGGAAGGGGGTATGAGTTCTCCATACAACCTTCTCCTCACCAGGCTGAACAATCTCAATTCCCTCAACCTTACTTTTCCTTACAGCAAATTATATATTGTCTATATCCATTCTGCTTCCTAAATCTAAGTTTTAGGGAAAAAAAAAAGAATACAAAATAAAAGTAAGAAAGGAATATTAAAGAATGCCTAATGAGCTGGTTTGGTTAATGAATTAATGTCCATTTCTACATTTTAATACAGATATTTATTTTCCAATAATTTTAATCCTCTTCAGTTCTGTATCTCATGGAGAGACTGATTAACTAAAACCTTGTTTATCTCTGGGGTTTATGTTTTTACTTTCTGCATGTGATTTACAGGTCTTATTTTTAAAGATAGATCGCCGTATTGTTTTGGTATGTAAATATGCAAATACAGCTGTGAGTTTAGTCCTGGGCTGGTGATCTGGTTCACCTAATTCCTTGCAGTGAGAGATTCTTCAGCATAAAACCTTCACACACACACTCTTAGGAAAGCACAATATAATTAACAGCTTATCCAGCCAGAAAGAATTGGTGAAAACCTGGAAAATAGGTATTAATATGAAAAGAGAAAAAGCCAGTAAAAGTGCAAGTTGATATGTCTGTCTAATTGTCATGGAAAAGATGAAACCCCTTGGATGACTCTGGTTCTAAATGTAACTCTAAAAACTGTTCTGGGGCTGGGCCATGGAATGATCTGTTCATTAGAATAAACTAAAATAGACACAATTGTACAGAAGGGTATTTTCTTGATACCAGTGGTGTTCCACTCCTTCAAAGACATGAGGTAAGAGTTACTGATATAAATAATAATGTTAAAATAATCAATCATTCCTTGACAGAGATAGGGAACAGAAACATTTATAGCTTGGTTGGTTTTGCGGGGATTTTTTCTATTTGGAATAAAATCAGACATGACCCTAAAACCTTGTGAGTCCTGGTATGATGAGAGCTTTTAATCTAACATCTGTATTTTGGCTGGAATGTGCACTTTGTTCAGTTGCCTGAAAATTTAGGCATGGGATTCCATTTGTGTGTATCAGTACATCCATATAAAAGCCATCAACTTTTCCATCAGATCTTTCTGCCAAACTTTGTGCTCAATGGCTGCTATCCATGTTCTGTTTCAAATTTAGTGCTGACTCTAGGAATAGTTCTGAAGACAATAATGTACTCCTTTATTTCCCTAAGGTATATGCTTTATATAGCTCCACTAAAACAAGTTTTATAAGGAGAGAGAAACAAAAAGTTAAATTTCAAGTGCAACAATTTGTTTTTTAAAAATTATTTTTCTAAGAATTGATTTCTTGCCTTTTACTAGGTGCCCTCCATATATTTATAAATTGGGGCCATTGTGTTTTTAATTGAATAACTCATGAAAGAAAAAGGCAGCATCAGAGTGTTCTATATGATCCTATAATTAGCCTCCCCCTAAGAAACAACAATTTGAAATTTCATTTGCATAGACTAAATGAAATAAAATAAGTGTAGGCAAATTCAGCTTTAGGGACATGTATGAAATTGCAGCTCGTAAGTTCCCTTAGATCTGAGAATTTTCTGTAGTAATCCAGTATCATTTTTGGTTCACGACTGACCCCAGCTCAGCTCCTAAGGAGTAGAGTTGTGGTTTTTTCTTGTTCTGTTCATATAGTAGATGAGTTCAGCCAGTCTGCCTTCCAGGTCACCTCTGTTACGTCCTTTTGTTCTGGCTTTATCCACTTACTAATTCTTCTTTACTAAACTATTACATTTTCCAAATCACTGCCAGTCTTTTCTTGTTTCTTTGTCTCATGCACTTTGTACATTTTTAATCACACATAATAGGCCAAGAAGATTCATGCTCTCAAACTCCACTTAAATATCTTTCTACTTCTATGGATTAGAAAGCACAGCTGTGAGCAGCACAGGGATGGTGAGTTTTAATTTCTGCTCTTGTTTTGAGTTCATGAAATAGTGGCTGGCACTGGGTTCAGTGAATGGGGAATTGTGTTGGTCCCCCCTCTTGTGTCCCAGTCACTTCACAATCTGAGGGAAACAACACCTGAGGTGGAAGGAATGGGAGCTAAGGAATGCCAGTAATATAGAATGTGTTTTCTTTCTCTTTACCTGATTTAGGAACTCCCAAGAGGAGAATCTTGAGGGCAGAGATCTCATTTCTTACTAGACAGGACATATTATTCAAATCAGGACTGTCCTTGTTCTGCAGTTCTCAGCAGTGCTGATAACAGAGACACAAAGGAGAATGATCAGATACCACTTCAGGAAATATTTCAGACTCTGAAGATGAATATATTTCCTTGAAGGAACCCAAACAACATTATTTCTTATATTTGTTTCCTGAGAAACAAAAATTGAAAGACTTCTCCTGAAGGAGTTTTTCTTCAAATGCCCTGGAATTCTAAATGCTTTGTGGCTTATTTGAAAGCCCCTTCTTTTGTTTATCACCTATAGAATTGTATTTAATAATTTGGCAGGACTAGCAAAATAGCATTTCTTTCTATCAGGCTCTAATCTGAATATGTTTCTTTTGTCTGTTTATTCTCCCACTGTTTGGTGAGTTCATGATAAATCAAATCAGAGGGCAGAACAGATGCTAGCTAGTCAAAATGATTTTTCTACCTTACAGTTTTGAGAGTCTCTTTTAAACTTTGTAATACGCATTTATCCAGATAATTGGGTCAGGATAGTGTTTGGCATTGTTTTTCACCTCAATACTTCACATGAGGAATTGTTTGACCAAGAAGGGTATTAGGGCCATGTTAACTTGTTTTTCCAGTTTGGGTTTAGATTTTTACCTGTCTCCTGAATGCTTCAGTGGACTGTTAGAACAGCCCGACATTGCTTCAGCACCAGATACTTTTTAGATATTGCTTATGTACAGGAGATGGGACAGAGAGTACTGTGAATTTGATTAGCATGAGCAGTCTGATAACCAAGATGCCTTGGCAAGAGCAAACAGAGCTTTGAAGATTGCAAGAAGATTGAATCAGATTGAAAGAAGATTATATCAACAAGAGATGTTGCAAAATTTATAAGTTTGTTTGTGTGTTAACCAAATCAATGTAATAAAAAAATTACTAGCCTTCCTAAAGTGGCATATAAGCATATGTAGATTTGGATTCTGATCACCAGTCAGTAATGCCCATCTCTCTCTCAATCATTGATACTTATATTCTTGCAAAAAAAAATTGTTTTTTCTTATCTTGTTACTTGATTTTTTTTTTTTTTTTTTGGTAAATCTTTAGTACTTTTCCTTGATAGGATTTTATTGCTGGTTTTCTACACTTCTGTAATATTAGAGGTCAGGTAGCTTTGTTTCTTTTTACACAATATTTTTGTTCATCTAACTTCATATTAATGGAGACTTTATTTGCAAGAATTTCTAGTTTTATTTAATCTGGTGCGCAAAGCATTCTTGTGAACACAAATTATTCCAAGACTAGGCCTTCCTGTTAAATATCCTGCCTTCCTTAATACCACAAGAGAAGAAAGGAGACAGCAAATGATGTAATTCCAGGGAACTCGAAGGGAATATGGCATGATCTGAATTAGCTAACCACTTCCAGTTTAGATAAACCAATCCAGTCCCTGGAAGTCCCATCATATCCAGTCTGCTTCCCCTTTATTTCTAAATTTATCTCAAAAACTACCAGTGATTCCTTGACACAATCCAGGCTAAAGAACCTACTTTGCTGAGAGCTCTTTATCTCTGCTTTCACTTGAGCTTCCCCTCAAATACCAGCTAATGCTGGAGCTCTTTTGAGGCTGTCATCACTCAGATTTCGTTGAAGCCTCCCAGATACGGACTGTGCACCATGCTGTACCCCTACTCTATAAATACAGCACAAAAAAAAGTTTTAGACTCAAAGAATGAAACGGGGATTACACGTATGGGAGATGGCAAACTAAGCATAGCAGCAACCTTCTTGAGGACACTGCAGTCATTGAGGCAACCACTAAAAATAGCTTTTAAAAAGACCTGAGCTTTTCACAGTGAGGGAAGGGATGTCTGTTTTCAAAGGAGGAAAACCTCAGTGTGTTGAATTAATTTTTCATCCATGCTGAGAGTGGGAGATCTGCACAAGATAAGCAGGAGCAGAAACAAAATGTTTGAAAATGGCATTGCGGTGTGGAGCCTGAAACTGGTTCATGCAACAGTACAGGATTCTTCCAAATTTATTCAGGGTAAGGGGCTATCAAAGACTCTGATGGGTTGTGGTTGGAAGCAGAGAGAGCAAGAACACATAACTCAGCTGAGGCACGAACTGAGTTGCTCTTTGTCCAGGTTCTGCAGTCTTCGATTAAGTTGACAGTACCTCCAGAGCAGAAGCCTTTGGAAAATTTTGGCAGCTGTTCTACTAATTCCTTTATCTAGGAGTTAAAGGCCCTCCTTGAGGGAAATTGTAATTTATAGTGCCTTGACATCCAAAGGCATGGGCAGGATGTAGGATTTACAGTGTCAGACAGAATGTGAGGCACCAGTTTATCTGCACTGAAATAGGGCCATGTCAAATACCTATTAGTTATTGATATATTTAATGTATCATCTTATGGATGCTTTGTATATATAATGTTAGTCTCCACATAGCTAAAGAGGGAGGATGGCTTTCTTGGGCACTATTTTTTCCTGTTAAAAATGATGAAAAAAGAGCAACCTAAGTATGTCCTGGTAACTGGTAGGGAAACTTGGAAAAGAAAATAAGAACCAGAATGAACTAATCTAAAAAAACTTAGATTTTTATTTAGCTTTTAATTTTAATATTTCTTGGTAGATTTTTAATTATATAAAGGAGAGAGAAAAGCCATTAAATCAATCAAGGAGAGACATAAATTAATCAGCAAATAGAAGTTTACTAAATAAATCAACTAATTATTCTAAAAATATATGTTATGTGGTAAACATTATTAAATGAACATGTATTCCTGGTTTAATTGCAGTGCAGTTATTTCAGCATCCAGAATGCCACTAATTTGGGGACATGAATAACCTCAATGTAACAAAGTGCATTGCAACATTCTTCAGCTGCTCCCATTTCCATAAAGCCCATGTTTCGTAGTCAAAGGAGTGACCTTGTTGCCAGGGGAGTTCATGGAACAGGGAGAAAACAGTGAGAGCCATAGATAATTTACTCTGATTCTAAGCCTTCTCAAAGGAGATTTTCCTCTTTACTTCAGTGAACTCAGGACCCAAAAGGATTTTAAGAATCCTGTTGATATTTTTGGGGGCATGTGATGTTTTCAGTCTTGTTTTCCATGAAAAGGCTTTTCTGAACTTGAGCTCTCTGTAACTGCATCTGCATGTTTCCATCAGACTGATGAGTCATGAAGATCAGAGAGGCAATATGTTAATAAAAATCAGACGCTTTCTTTAACAGAATGCACATGGAAGCCTTAATAGCTACAGATATGCAAAGGCAAAATGTGCTCCCAAAGAATGTAAAAAACAATATCCCTTAAAGTTAATTCGGGATTACACATGCCATGAAAAAGAAAACAAATCAGTAACAGCAAGTGTTCTAGAACGACACTTTGATTCTCGTTAAATATATATGATGTAGTTCTCTGGATACATCACTAAGCTGAGACACATTCACATCTCTGCCACTTGGGGAACAGAGCCACAAGCTGAGGAACTGGGTCAGTGCCTGCAGCGGATGGGATGTGACTGCAGCAGATGCTGTGCTGCCAAGGGTGTCATGGACACAGCCCTGCCAGGAAGGGCTCTGTGCTCTCAGCTCAAAGTGCAGGTCTCCAAAGGATTTGTAGTCACGGGAACTTCTTCATTTTAGTGTTCTTTGAAGGAATGGAGGACAGGCAGATGTTGTAGCTGACAAACAGCTACAGGAGAAAGAAATTACTCTCCCTGGCAGGCTCTACCCTGACTCCTGTAGTCTTTCATGATCCTTATTGCACATTCCTAAATTCCCTTCTAGATAGAAATCTTCAGTACAACTTATCTTTCCTCTTCAATGCATGAACTGTGATCTTCTCTCATCACTCATTACTTAAAATAAATTGCTTGAAAAATAAAAATGTATACAGATAGAGTTTAATTTCCAATTATTTAAAGCAGCAACTTCTAAGGACTAGAATTATGTTAAAGTTGATGTTTATTTCAGAAATTATATTACCTGCCCTGTAAGTCACTGTGAGCAAAGTCAGAAAACAAGACTCTAAACTTGCAGTATATATCCTTGGACCCATAAAAGGAAGCAAAAAGAACTCTCAATTTTTATTTCTGAAAAATAAATATATCTAGTCCAGTATATGTTAAAATTATTCTAATTTACCACTAAGATGACTTAGAGGCAGTGTTTCCATGTAAAAATTTATCCCTGTTCTTCATGTTTACTGATCAAGTTTTTTTGTATCAGCCACTTTAACTTCTTCTGGTGAATAAAAGAATTCTTAATGTGAAGGCTGAGAATTTGCTTCTAGATCTCAGTCCTAACAGTAGTGTGCTAGTTTGAAATATGAGTCTTATTGCATTTCTTTAGTTTCCAGAAATTGCATTCGGAAGTCACGCAGTTGGGATGTTTTGGTCCACATCCTCACCTATTCTTGGTTAATTTTCTGAATGAGGCAGCCTTTGGACAACATTCTCAGGGATGCACAGAGTGAGATTGTTGGGGTGTCGGTGCAGGGCCAGGAGCTGGACTGGACAATCCTGGTGTGTCCCTTCCATCTCAGAATATTCCAGCAGTACTTTGCTAACACCCAAGGAAGATGTAGCTTTTCAATTCTGGCAGCAGCATCCTGACAATGATGTCACTGGGCTTCTCTGAAGGATTCTTTGACAATGGAACAGTCATACAACAATGGTGTGTTTATTAAGCAATAGTGAACCTCATCCAAGCAAGCCTTGGAGAGAAGGACAGTAGAAGCAATATTTCAAGATCTAAAAGTTAGATGTGCTAAAAGTTGTCTTCAAAAGGCGTATTTTGACAGCATGAAAAAGGAGAAGGAATAAATGGTGGAAGTGTGAAAATTCTTTTGTCCTCAAGTGTGGGGGCTGTGTGTATGCAGGGATAAAGCATTTCCAGAAGAGTTAATTATTCACTTTTTCCCTTCTTGCAGTTAATATTTTGCTTCAATTCGTATTTAAGCAGGAGTTCTTCTGTCCACGTGGTGATAAATAGCAGGTTATTCAACACACACAGCAGCTTTGCCTTAATGAAAACAAACGTTAACAGAAATAGCGAAATCCCTCGACTGCAGCGGATGCGCTCCTTCCTAATCAATCTCCCTTGTCTATAAAATACACCCACATATTAGAAAAAGTTCATAAAGTGAGAGCTAGAATACATCAATAATAATGTATTTTAGCTGCAGAATTCAGTGCAGAGTGAATGTCGTGCACAGTTGCCATCTGAGAACATTAAGCCCAGCCATAATCTGTACTGATGCTGGAGCAATCAGACCACTGTATTTCACCAGGACCACTTAAGAAATCTGTAGTATTACTCAGCTGCTGCAAAGATGCATCAGGTTTTCCCCTGCAAAAACAAACTCTTGATGTGTAGGGCTTTGAAGCTTTTTTTTAATGTCTTGATTATCTGGGATGGTTCATAACACATAATAATAGAAATGCACGTAATGGTCAAAGTGGAAGTGGATTGGTATTAGGTAACCCTCTGAATTGCTTGCAGAATTAATCCAAAGCACATTGGGTTGTAGGGCTATTCTCTTCATAGCACCTGCTCAGTGTTTTCATTTGCAGTTCTTGAAGACAGTGCCAGAGATAAGTTGCAATGAGCTACTCATAGATAAAACATAATAATAATAAAAGTTGAAATAAGCATTATGTAAACCACAAATGGCACAGTACTTTAGCTTTTGTACTTTGATGCTGGAAGGTGACTTTTGCCACTCTGATCCACTTCAAGTTGATATTAATATGGCTTCTGCAACTTAGGGGCAGAAATACCCATTTGAAAGCAAAGATTTAGTTTACTGACGCACATCTCAGCTCTGACAAGAGGGTTTAAGATGGAAATTCATGTCAGATGCCCACCAAAGGGTTAAGAAATTGAATCTTTCTGGAATTATGAAATTAAACCATCTGCTCTGCTTAGAAGTCTGTGCAAGATCCTTTGCTCTCTAAAGCCAGCATCTGTTGGAAGTGTGCTGTATACATAGAGTGAAATCCAGGGGTTAGGGGGACAGTAGCTGCTCTTTCAGCCCTTAGATCTGTAACATTTGCTAAGATGCCATGTGGATTATGGAGTGGAGAAGGGTCTCTCTCCTACACACTTAGCTGGGATTTGGAACAGAGAGAAGTAAATTTCACTCAGAGGGAAAGGATTGAATAAACCCTGCCTTGATTAATCCTTGCCTAAAATAGGGCCTAAGTCTGTTCACTCAAATCATCCTTCCTAATGTTCAGCATTTCTCATCGTCCAAGGTGGGAAAGGTCATTTGTTTCTTGTGGCACTCCCTTTGCCTTTCTTTCCCTCTTATGTTTGTGACCAGGCTATTGCTTCCCTCACTATCAGCCTCACATTTGTCCCTGGGAAGTGGGGACCTGTGGGAGATGCTCCATCTGGAAGTACCAGCGAGTTGTTTTTCCCTCATAGCACGTCTCACTGCAGCTTCTGCCACTCAATGTTTCCAGATGACAAGTGCCTCCCAAACTGAGCCCTTCTGCTCCCAAGGCATAAGGAAAGAGGAAATCCTCCCCAAGTCCTGCCCATGCTCCAGCGCTTCCTTCTGGCAGTAATTTTGGGAAGTAGAGCAGCTCTGTACACAGGAATTCTGACTCCTGCTTGAGCAGCTGATGAAAGGAGATCCCATTCTGTTTAGCTTTTGGTGGGAAATGAGTATCCTACTATCCTTGTCTAGGGAAACAGCAGGAAAAGAGCTGTTGGATCTCTTTCTGAAATCAGTTTCTAGGAGCCATAAATGGAGGAAAGAAAGAAAAAAATCAATTTTTATTCCTGACAAAAGAAAATCTCTAGTCCAGTCATAATTATTACGAATCAGTTCTGTACTGTTTTTTGCATTTTTCTGAGGAAAAAGTCAGTTGAACTCATCTCTAAAATGGAGTAATCACCTGGGCTTTTTTTTTCTGCTTACGTGAAATGTAGACTCATTTTGTTTTGTGAGGAACTGACAAGTGGAATTGAACTTGTTCAGTGCATTACTCAATGGCCATGGGGTGATCAGTAATAAAAACAGGACGAATTATTCTCATTCTTGCCTATCTAAAGTTTGTCCAAATATGAGAACTTCCTTGAGAAGGCAGTACATGATCATGATCTGCATTAAGAGTTATAAGAATATGGATTAGGGAGACAATGGAAAAGGCCTTATTATAATTCTTCATCATGGGAGAATGTTATGCCCAGCTGCTCTTATCAAAACAGCATAATCAGTGCACACATCTGAGGAAATAGTGACAGTGAAAAGAGAGAATCTTCATTGTGGTGTATTAATTCTCAAGCTTAGTATAAATTAAATGTTTATTTTAACTTATTAATATTTTAAAAGAAAATATAAATACCTATATTTCAAGCATAAGGGGAAAGCAACGCTGCAGTATTGCCACAGTCAGCACTGTGGTCTCGAGTCCAGTCCGGCTGGGTGGAGTGTGGCAAAATATACAGGGACTGGAACGATGGAGTGCCCAAAAATAGAACTTTAATGATGTAAAAGAACAAACACAGGGACCGCATGGTCCAAGGGGCAGCATCCAAAGACCTGTGAGCGTGGCTACCTTAACAATTTATAGGGTTACCTGAGGGCAGGGGTCCAATCTGGAACACTGGACAAGGACATGACCCTGTATGTCAAAGGACCCGAACCAAAGGAGAACCAGAAAAAAAAACATGTCTTGTTTTGGAATTATGCCATTAGCATCTTTTCAGTATCCTGCCTCCCACAGTCTCAGGTTTATGCCTTCTGCATAAGCTACCTGGGCCAAGCTATTACTCATCACAGCTAGTTCGGTTCCCACACAGTATGATAGAGCTGGATCAACCATTTAGTTCAGGTATTGGTGTTTTTTTCAGTGTTGTGAATAATTAATTTTTTGGAGATTAAAAAGCTGCTGAGACAACCCTTGCCCTCATTTTCCATACGGCATATTAAAAAACCCTTTTGAGGACATTTGGTTGGCTGATGTGGTTTGGAGCTAAATGTTTGCACAATGCAAGGTCTGCAGTGAGTCATAAATCATAAATCAGCAGTAACAGTAGGTGTGGAAGTTAAGGGTTGTTACTTGACTCCATTTTAAATGTATTTTTAAATACAGAAAGATGGTCCCTTTACTACTTTATTTGCTTTTAGTCTCATTAATACATATCGGTAGTTCTTTTTCTCCTGTACAAAAAGGAATTGAATAATTTTCACAGAGGTTTCAGAGGGAGCAGCCACAATAACCTCAGTATGTGGGTTCATCTGGAATTTTAAATACAGCATTGTACAAGCTGGTATTTTTAGTATGTTGTACAGTAATAATGTGCTGAAGAAACAAATGAATATCATGGAAGGTGGTTAATTTGCGGAGAAATAGGATCTTGGAAGAGGTATGTATCAGTACAGACAATTAATTCAGATGGATCAGCATAAATCCCAAACTAAATCCCAAACAAAAAATGGGATAAATAGGGACGTCATTCTAATTAAGGTGACTATTAACTTAAAGAACTGAACATGAGAAGTTTACACCAGAAGATATTCTAGCATGTTTAATTACCTCATTAAATTTCCCTAAAGTTCTAATTAACTTGAATTGAATGAAACTTGGAGGTTTTTAAAGAAACCCAGAGCTTAAATCAATGCAAGAATATACTAAAACAGCTTAGAATTTTGGCATTAAATGAATATATAACACAGCCAAGGTCAGACAATGACTATTTTCAGTGTGTGCTGCGAAATTTCAGTGTTCTGGTGATGTTCTTGCAGTATCATAGCCAAAGCTCCCACCTACAATCACAAGGTGGGGAAGATATGATTGTTAATGACAGGGACAGGAATGTGTCTTGAGCAGGGAGAGTCTCACTAAAAACCCCTCTGCAAACCTGGGGCTGCCTCATTAGCAAAGGCAGCTTCTCTGGATCATTTCCCTTCCTTTTAGCCTGAGGAAAGCTGTCTGCCATGCAAGAACTTAAACAAAATACACATTGCACCTACTTGAAAGCTTTCAGGTGAAATAGTATTTGTAATTTAAAAGATAAAAAATTTTTGAGATTATTTTATGATTTGTTTGAAAATTTTCAGCAAAATTAAAACTCCAAGGTCCTACTGCAGTGAAAAACAAAGTAATATTTTTTTTTACTTTTAAAAAAAATTATTAAAATATTTATCAATTTTGTTGTAGTAGAGCTCCTTGTGATTTTGTAAACAAATACACTAAATGCCAAAAATATTCTCAAAAGCTGTGGAGTTGCAGTCATCTTACTCCTTAAACATTCTCCAACCTCCCAAAAAATTTACCCCCAAAATGATGAGTTTCTTTCCCATTCTTTGCTGCATAGGTGTCTGATGACCATTTTTCTGTAGGCCATGGAAGTATTTTTTTTTGTGAGGAGATGCATTTTTTCAAATGCACCCCAAGATGCTTTGGAAGTAGTGCTTCAGTTTTTCAAATCAGGAAAAACCGAATAAGGATGGGGTAGCTGGGCCCCCCTTCTGTGAGTTTTATCACAAAGAGAACTATTTTCCTTCTCTGGATTAAGCTTCCAATTTCAGTTGTGTGGCTCTGCCTCAGGACAGTTTAGTATGTTATGGACATGCAGGTTCTTGCATGTGTGGGAGAGGTGAAAAAAAAGCAAATGCTTTCAGTAAAAGTTCATTCATAACTCTGGAGAGCTGAGCAAGGACTGCTAAATTAAGTAGTAAAGTTATCAGGAAAAAAATTTAGAGGGAAAAAGGCTACCCAAAGTGTCATAATGGACCTCAGGAGAGTCCATCTGATTGTGTGATTTGGGTCCAGTTTTCAGAGAGTCACAGAATCAGTGCTCTGGGCTGGGTGGCAAGGTGGGGATTGTCCAAAGGTTGGATTTGATGGGCTTGGAGGGGTTTTCCAACCTTAATATTTCTGTGGTTTTGTTAAAAAATATGTCATTTGCAGAAGTTCATCACTGTTGTTGATACATTTATAGCATTTTTTCTCCTTGTGGATCAGGTTGTGTTGCTGTTGGTGGTTTTGCAATGCAATTTCCTACTTCTGGATTTCTGTGCTATTGATATCCACAGCACAGTGCAACTGATAAGCACACACAAACAGGGCATATGTTTCTGTGCAATGCCTGATTCTGTGCAATCAAAACACTGACTGCTCTTGGCAGTGGGTAACAGGGCTGGCTGTGGATTTGGGGAGCTGTGTTTGTTTTTTCTTTCTGACAAACCCATGAAACTACCCTCGAGTCAGTGCCTCAGGCTCTTCATTGATCACCTACCCAGGGAAAACAGTCTTGCTCATCCTGAGTTGGTTCTTGCTCAAATTATGAACGTTCAGTGGGTTGGGATGGTGTCCTAGGTTACAGTGTAAATATGTGCCCAAAAGAATGTATTCAATCACCATCTCCATGAACTGTTGAAACCAGGAAGGGCAGTTTTTCTTGTCTCCTCCTTTGGACTATCTCCTGTTGATGGGCCATCAATGCCTTGCCCCATGACTCATAGATAACTCCCTTGGGGAGCTATTTCTGTTTAATGGGCAATCAAGGACCCACCACATGACTGATAAAATGACATCATCCCATTGTGAGATGCCCTGCCCAGGGGGAGGAGCCAAGCATTCCCACCTAGATATAATCTGGGATTTCAAACAGAACAGAAGTGCTTATCCACTGATTTCCAGAGGACAAGGACTACTAGACCTTTTCTACAGGATCACCACTTCAGCAAGACCACTTCATCTGGACTACTACCACCACCCTAACGAGCAGGGTGTCAGGTTGTATTCTGACTCTGTTAGAGGTTTGTCTTTTGTATTATTGCATGTCTTTTGTATTATTACTATTTGTATTATTACTATTATGATTATTTGTCTTTTGTATTATTACCTTTTTATATTAAATTGCATTTCTGACTTGGAGTTTCACTGGTTTTTGCTTTCAAACTAACACAGATGGTTTTTCCTTTCCAGCTCCCTGCAGAAGAGGAATTATCCCGAGTTGTGGTAAGGATCAGAGAGCATCATCCATTCCACCATCGCTCCCCTCAGCCACGGGCAGGGCCATGATTTGTTCAGGTTGCTTGCAGCTCCTGATAACTCCTTTCACAGCACTATTCACAGAACTCTAAAGGGATCCCAATGTCATGGGGAATTCCAGTTTAAGGCAGAATCACTTTATTTGTCTAACTTAAACACTTTCCTGCCTTCAGGGTTTGTGTTTTTTTTGCTCCCTTCCTTGGTTTGCTGCAGACTGGTAAATCCGTAATGGAGAAATTCCTACTGGTAACTGATGAAACACCAGGGACTGTGGGTTTGTATCAATGAGATTATGGAATGTAAACCTCAGTAAAAAGGAGAAAGCATGTGCATAGCATATAAAACTCCATCTTTTTCTATTTACCTGTGCCTTTTTAAAACTTTAAGGCAGAAAAGAGCACCAAAGAGGAACCTAAAGGGAAAAAACATACAAACAAGCAAACAAACAAAAAAACAAACCAAGATAGCTGGAGGATTTTTCTGTTCACTTACAGCTCTTGTGCTCTGAGAGGTTGTCTTGCCTTCGTCCTTCAGTCACCTGAGATGGCCACTGAACTAGCCATTGCTGTTACTATCTGTTAACGCATATCTCATAAAAAAGGTCCTGGACATCATTTCAAATGAAATGGATTTAACCAGCAGGACAGACAGATTTTGACAGTGCTGCTCTACCAGATCTGTCCTTTGCAGGGGACAATCTCTCCTTGCAGATTTATATCCTGCTGCACAGAATACACTGACACAGAAAACAGTGACATCTTGTAGCCTGTTCTGTGCTGCTGCTTTGGATCTGCCACATTGCAGTGATATGTTGCTGATTGTAGAATTTAAATGGTGCAGGGACTAAAATTTGTCCAGCAGGGAGAGGAAGAACACCTGTTATAGCAAGGCGTTATCCGTAGGCATCTTCCTAAAATTAAAGGCAGAAGGAGAAAAAACCTTTTGGCTAATGGCTTGAACTGACTTGTGGAAAGCAGCTGACAGCATAAGGCTGGTAATTGTTGGCTAATAAACATACAACACAGGTGAAAGCTCATTCAGAAGTTTTAGGAGCTAAAGAGAAAATATGTGGAGTAAGGCATGACAAACCTCCAAATTCCAGTTACTGGGGCTGTGTCCATCACTGTGTGGAAAAGTGCAATACTGACACCTTCAATATTTCACAGAAAATTTTCTTTTCTTAGAAATTTGTAATAATTGGAGGGATACTACTCTATAGATAACACAGATAAAGATACTACATTGCCCCAAGAACAGTGCATGTGTATAAGTTTCTTTCTCTTTCCCTTCATAAAATCTCATATTTTATAGGAAGGCTATTAATCCAAATCTCCCAGAGTTCTGAATTCATTCTTCAAATATCTTTAATACAGATGGCTGATGCACTTTCCCACCTGTGCCAAGCAAAGTAGCACTTCACACAGATAGAAAGAGGCAAAGAAAAATTATTGGATTGAGTTGATCTTATTTCTACTTTGTTTAGTTCATATTCTGCTCAGAGTCTAGCTCCATCAGAGATTAAACTCAGTGTTTACCAAATGCAGTACCTGTCACAAGACTAATTGTTCATTCACTTAAGATTGGAATTGTTCTGTTTGTTCTTACTGAATATATTTGAAATTTAAATAACTTATGCAAAATTTTGTTGTCTTAAAACTCTGTTTGGATTATTGAAAATATTTGAACAAATAGCCAAGGTTTTTTATTTGTGAGATTTTTACATTTAGCCTGTAACACTGGTCTCTTGCAAAATCCAGTCATCTTTTCCCCATATCATCTATTTTTAAATTACATATTTCCAGCAACATAAAAAGGGTTTTTTTTTTTTATTTATAAGAGGTATTTGGTGAATTTATAGAAAATGCATATAGAATATCAACCACCTGTGAAACTAAAATTTGTTCCCACTTGTGCATGCAGAGCAAAATCCTATGTTCAGACAGATGTGCTCTTGGTGATCTATCTGGAGTAGCTTAAGAAATTAAATTGCAACAAATCTGTTTCCATCTTCCCATTACTTGCAAGTTCTATTTTCTTGTCACATCAAAATGAAATAGATTAGTGTGAAGCCACCCCCAAATAACTGTGTTCGAGTGGAAATGCTAAGGTGATTTAAAATGTCATTATTTTTGTATGTCTTTATTAAGGGAAGAGGAGAAGAAATTAGCTTACAGCTAATAAAGCTTCCAACAAGTGTATGTCTAATAGGAATGGATTTTTCTGTTAGTATTGCAACACTGTTAAGAAGAAATAAATTTGCAGGTTCAATTTTTCAGCCTTATGCCAAAATAAAGGAAGGAAAAGAGTACAAAAAGTATGTCAAGATGGACTATTTATGCTGACTTCACTATCCCAACAAGAACCTACAATTCAAATCCCATTTACAGTGAAATGCAAAAAGTTAAAAATCTGTATTTCTTCATGAGTTCGACTTGCTAAAGAGAGGGGAGAGTGTATAAAGCACAGACTGACTGTATTTATCATACTCTGTTTCACTTTTAAGCTAAACAGAGATAAGCAGATTTATTAACTATTAAAACCTTAATTTTTTATTAGCGTTGAGTGCCTTACAGTGTATAAAGCAGCTCTGCAGGCAGCTTCTGCTACAAAGCCCCACCAGGAATCTAAAGGTTGCTATCTCTGGTCACCTTACACATGAGGAAGAGCAGAAACCGGATGACTTTGGTGGGATCACCTGCTCCTCTCTGGCTTCAGGAACCTTGGCACTGGCCAGGCTGTTTTCACTTTGGATGATAATCTCTGTCTGGGGTTATCTGGGGGAAAAGGCTTGAGTGTGCCAAGATGAGGTGACAGCAAAAACCAGTCAAGTTCAGGGGCTGTCGTTTCATGTCCTTAAGCTGGGTTTAGAATTAGGCACTACATGTACCATGTCATAGATTAGAAATTGGACGGTGGTGAAACAGCACCAACAGCACACATTTCCCCTTTTTTTCATTCCCTGGTGAACATCCAGTTCCTCTTTCTAGCCCCAAAAGTCAGGTTTCCCAGCCAGAAAGGTGAACTTAAGGATGTTAATCGAAATGCTTCCCAAGCTTCTGTTTTCACATCTTGAGACAATGTGTGCTGAAGCTGAATGAAATCAGAAGGGAATTAGACAGCAATTTTTTAAACTATGGTCTCATTCAGGCAGAAGAAAAATGCTGAAATTATTTGAAAAAAACACCCCTGCACTGATGAGGAGAGTGCGCCTGACTTCAGATGCAAGTGACCTGTTTCTTCCAGTTCACAGCTGATGGTTTGCCAAACAAAAGCATTTGCTGGCTTTGCTTTGCTTTTAAAAGGACAAATGGCAAAGCAGTGCAGTTCTACGTACTATTTATTTGCCTAATTTGAGTTCCCCACTCTTCTGCTAATTTGGACATGCATGCCTGGTTGTATTAGTAATTCCTACATTGCCACAACTTGTCTGGAACACGCAGATCCTTTAGGATTTACAAGCAAAAAGCAAATGTGCTGCATATTTTGAAATAAAGCTCACAGCATCACAGAGAATAAACTGAATTATGGAAAAATATGTTTGTAGTTCCCTGAACTGGAAGAGATTAAATAGGACAGAACTCCGTCAGATTCTATTGATATCAGCCTATATTAAATTTTGTTTGAATTTTTAGTTCCCCTGCCTTGAGGTAAAATTAAGGCTAAAAAAGAATCATATCCCTTCTTTTTACTTCTGAAAACATTAGATGGGGAGGCACATCTGGAAAATGAACAGCATTCTCTATGAAGGACTGAAGACAGTATGACATGCACTTCTTTTAAACAGACATAAAAAATTATTTTCTTCTTTTTACTGTACATACTATTACCAAGGAAGCATTTACCTATTTTTTAAACAGATATTTCAAGCAGTTCCTGCTGAGTGACTCTTGCATCTTTGTGTGTGACAGACCACCCAGATGATATCAATACTTTTCATGTCAGCCTCTGCACAGCCAATCCCTTTTCTTCTTGGATCTAAAGTTCAGCCAATTTTTAAGACTCTGGGATAAAAATCCTCCCCTGTACCATATTTTGGTGTCATGAGCATAAGGCATAAAATGCCCATTTGACCTGCTGTGTCAGTGTTACAGAAGGAATTGTCTGTTTGCTTATATCAGGAAATTTCCATCAGCCTGAAGCTTCAAAATCTTCCCCAGAAACATGAAGAAGATAAGTCTGATTTTTGCCTCATTTAGGCATGTTGTGCACCAGTTAAATTAGCATTTAAATTCATTAGAGAAAGTGGAATTATCAGGAAACCTGTGATGCTTCAGGACCAGTCATCCCTCTAAGTCTGACGGGGTTTTGAGTAAACCAGGACATCTGTACGGGTCATATCATCATCATCCAAACAACTTGTAGATTTCAACTGTTTAGTAAGATTTTTCACTCTTGCAGAAGCACAAAATAGCAAAAAAAAAAAAAAAAAAAAATATTGGAATTAACGGAAGAAAGGAAGANAAAAAAAAGAAATATTGGCAACAAAGAGAAGCTGATTAGGTCAGTTTGTTTGTTCAACACTAATATTCATAACTCTGGCAGGTGGTTATTTCACAAAATTGTGAGGTTTTTATCAACTTTAATTTGCTTGTTTGTTTGTTTTTTTGTTTTTTTTTTTTTAAGGATACAACACCTTCACAAATGAACAATTTTGTCAATATTCAGTTATCCAGACATGGGTGATTTTTTCTCTAATGTACACTCTTATTCTTCCTGATTGTAATTTATGAGCCTTGCAACTTCTCTCAAACCCAAAACTTGAGTTTTTATATTTTTTTTAGCTGTCTCAGAATTTAGATTTTCCTAATGTCTGATTTTCAGTATTTGCTTCTCTGCATTATCAGGGTTATTATTTTAGTCCTTCCCTAAGATTAACAAATTATTATTTTCTAGACCTTCAACCACTCTGTCTCCTCTAGATCTGTTCCAGCTGATTAACTTGCCTTTCACAGGATGGCAAGAGTGCTGAAGAAAATAAAAGGATTGTTTCAATTGACTTGCATCAAATCTTACTGATCTAGTAAAATAATAACCTGTTTAAAAAAGTAAAAAGGCATAATGCTGATTTTCATTTAGCTTGTGGATTGCTGCAAGCCCGCTTTTTATTCATGCTGCTTAAACAGTTGTTCCTGATGTTCTGTGTAGCAGATTATTTCTACCTAAATGTGTTCCTTCACACTTTTCCATATTATATTATACCTTGCTGGTTTATGTTGGTTCCTTCAGTTTATCAGGATCATCTTTCCCTCTGGAATGGTTGCTATCCTGTATCATGTTGTCATGCTTTCGAAGGAAAGAGTGGATTTTTTATATATATACTCATTCAAAAACTCTAGGTATCCTTCATTCCAGGGTTTATTGGTGCTCTTGGAAATGTGTCCACTCCATGAAGTTGTTCACTAGGGAAGTATTTCACATTTGACAAGTGCTCCTGCAGTTTTGCCATTCTTTCTTGATGTGTAGGGGGTGTTTTGCACAGGGGATTCTATAATGGAGCTTCCAGTGATTTGTAGGGTGTTTCTTTACTGACCAATTTTCCTCTTCTGTATTTATGAAAGTACTGAAAAATTTTCACCGCTTTTTTTTCAGCCTAAACACAGATTCCTGGGCTTCACTCAGCCCTTTAATATTCCACTGGTTTATCATCTTGGAGAAACATAATTCCCAAAGTGTTTTATGATTAATCCACAAAGTCCTAAGATTCCTTTTTAATGTTTCTACTGTCAGGTCTTAAAAACTTTCTGGGAAATGTGCCAGTGCTATTATATATTTCCATAAACCCCCTAAAAAACTGATGGTTTGCTTACGACAAACCAGAGTGTGTTACTGCATGTGTAAATACAGCTATGAATTTTTTGTAGGAATCCTTTTAACAATTCTTTCCTCACTATTTCAAACCCTTTTAGCTTTCACTGGTTTTTCCCAATGAACGTGTATTTTCATTCTGAACTCTATTCAGCTGTCCTTCCTTGAGCATGTGGTTGTGTTGACTTTGGAATTAGACAATATGTTTAATTAGAAAGCTGAACTTGTTCCCATCATGACAGCAAATTATTAAAGAAATGCTGCTGTAGAAGAATTCCTCCTTGAGCGGGGACACGGAGTGCTTTCGCAGAAGTTGGACAATCCAGCCTTGTCCAAACTGCGGCCTAATT
>VXBQ01011145.1:28315-58464 GCA_013400175.1 Phainopepla nitens
AATTGTCCCTCTCTGGGTTCCCTGCAGCCCCTCAGACCCTGCAAGGAGCTCTGGGGTCTCCACACAACCTTCTCCTCTCCAGGCTGAGCAGCCCCAGCTCTCCCAGCCTGGCTCCACAGGGCAGGTGCTCCAGTCCCCTCAGCATCTCTGTGGCCTCCTCTGGGCTCTCTCCAACAGTTCCAGGTCCTTTTTATGCTGGGGCACCAGAACTGTTCACAGCATTCCAGGTGGGGGTCTCATGAAACTCAGTATAGAGGCAATTCCAAACAGTATTGCACCAAAAAGAAGAGGAATGTGCGTAAGTTCTTCTACTTTTTACTACAAAAAGGTGATTTACTACAAAAAGTCAGCCAAGCATCTTAGACATCAACAGAAATACTCGACTTCAAGTAAAATTGAGGACATTTCCCTGTTTCAAAATCCGTATTTTTATCCATCTCTTTTAAAATGCATGTAAATATATTTTAAGACTGTGAGTTTCAGTACTTCGATGACTTTATAAAACAGAAACTTTATTCCAAATTTTATTTTGAGATCTACAGTGTGATAGACCTGCCTGACCAGTGGATATTTACTGATGGATGGTGGGACTGATCTTTTTGTTGTTCTTAATTCTTATTTTCTAGTGTTTCATTGTCACTGATTTCTTTTTAGACAATTTAAGGATGACCATTTTGACAGTTGATTTGTAAGGCATGGACATAATTGTGCTTGAGGAAGCTGGAGATTCACTCCCTTAGTTCAGTGATCTGTGCAGGTCATGCCCTGTAAATGCAGGATGACCAAGGACACACATTTTGCAGATTATTAACTGTTTGTATATATGGCAAGGATGGACAGCTGGGAGCTGATCCACAGTGGAATACCTGACAGCATGGTAGGAGTAAGTCCTGAGTTGGAAATAACTTTGGCACTGCCTCACTTTTAGGAATCTCCAGGAAAATACCTTTCCCATGTTTTAGGCTGCATTCGGTGTATTTGTACAATATTGTTTTATTTAAGGAAAGTCTGTGGGTCTAAAAGCAGTGGTTAGAAAAGAATAAAGAAACGAAATGCATCTCTCGTGGGTGGAAAAGTGCAGGGCAAGGCAAACGGGCACTAAAGGGCTCGGCAAGTTAGAGAGGAGTAGGCAAAACAACCAAGGCATGGGAGGTTTAGGCAAGCCAAGGCACAGAAGCAGTAGAGAAGGAAAGGCAAAACATGAGAAGGAAATCACTCTTTTCAAAACTTTCATAGTTTTCTTTGATAATATTTGATAGCAATCTCTTGCTGTTTCAAGTTTTTTGCTGCCTTTTTTTAGTTAGTTCTTCTGTATTCTCAAAATCTTCTATTGAGGCTTCATTTCTTTGATAAACACAAATGCAGCAATCATTGCAAATTCAAATCCTTCAATGCCAGCTCAGTGGTTTTCAGTCTGAACTACTTGCACTGGAGGATGCAGAAAACTGAAAATTGTCTTGTGTTCCTACTGATTCATAAAGGGTTAAAACTTTCTAAGTCGATTACAATGATCAAAATACTTGTGATACGCAGGTTTTTTAAAGGTTGTATTGAGACAAGCAGGTGAGAAAAAGTTATTGAATTAGCTTGAAAAGCATTTCATAAGGAATATTCATGCCATGGTAGCTTTGTTGTGCTGTCTGTGCAGTGACTTCTGCTTGTTATTGTACCCAAACCCAAAGACCCTTGACAAAAATATTTCCTAAAGAAATCCATTTTCCAATAAAGTCAACTCATGTTTATAGGCTAATTCCAGAATCTGTTCAGTCCTGATTATAATTTCCCTTAAATCCTTTAAAATGAGTTGATTAAACCCAAGGTGCTACAGAGTTCAGACAGGATTGCAAGTAAATACTTGTTCGTGTTTCAGGATTTTGGAACATGTTTTTGAGAACTGAGATTGTGTCAGGACAAAAGAAGGCTGTAAAGGACTGGGTTATAAACTCTCCTCTTGTATTCTGATTTACTACAATGAGAGTTTTCAGTCCTACATTATCACATTGTGTTAAGCACAATATTACATTCAATTTACAAAAATCAAAACAGTTTTGCAGTTTAACCAACCAATAGAAACAGGAAATTTTGGTAATAAAGCTGTGTAATATAGAAGATATAATCTCTTGATAGTATAGAAAGTGGATTGAAATATACCTTGCAGGTATGTACATGAGATCTCAGGAAGACTGACATGAATGGATGAGCTTATTTTTTGAATTGAAAGAGGCCTTGTGAAAAAATCCCAAATAATGTAGTTTTAAGCTGAACTGTTCTGCTTATAATTCTCTGCCTCCCTTTAACAAAGTATTTGTTTTCCTGTCCACCTAGCTGTTATTTTACAATTTGTTTTTTGTTCTGTCAAAAATAAAAGATATAATACATCTAATAAAGAAAAACAACCTTGAAAAGTTTGGCAAATAAATGTGCCTTGCAGCAAGTCAGTTATTCCTGTTTTGTGCAACATAAAATCAATTGGTTCTGTGTTTTCCTGACTACATTTAAAAGCTACCATACCTCCTGAGAAATGGAATAGGAGGAGAAAGAGGGATGCTGGAGAATTTTCAGGGCTCTGTTTACAGGCTTGTTTGTTGTGGTGAATAGAACATACCTTGTCACAGCAAATAATAAGAAAGACCCCAGTTCCCTGCAAATCTAGCAAATCAGAATTCTATTTTACTCCCATCCAGAGGAGAAAACTGGAACACTGGAACACAAAGCATATTTTTTCAGGAGAACCTATATGAGTCTACATGAGGAGAATCTGAGTTGGAGCTGTCTTTGCTCCACTCTGGCATTATCCCATCACTTGTGGTACCTTCTCTGGTTTCCCATTGCTTTCACCCTCTGCTGCTGTACCAACACATCCAAAAGAGGAAATGCAGCTGTGCCAACTGGGATCCATCCCTTGGGAGGCAGGGCTTGAAGCAAAGGAACAAGGCTGGGAAAATTCTGCACTACCACAGTCCTCAGACGGAGGAGTCTGAGGCAACAAACCCATCTCTGCTGGTGAGACACTGTTTTCTTTCAGCACAAGCATAACATGCTTTTTATAATATAAAAAGTACTGCAGGCTTAATTTTCATTTTGAAAAACTACTGGAAATCTAATGTAAATTCTTCTTTCTTTTTTTTTTCAATTAGTTTCTGATAAAAAGCAGAAATATGTTGTTTAACGAGCTTTTAAAATTATGAAAACTAGAATGGTGACTGTTCTAAGTCTAGTTATGGTGTCTACTTAAAATGAAACTCATAATCCATCCCACCTATTACTTGTCAAAAGCTAAGGATCAGACAATTCAGTAGTAGAAAAAATTGCTTGATAGTGCCTGCATGGTTTGGAAGAAGATGAAACAAGAAATATTAAGGAAGAGAGTTTTCTCCTCTCTTTGAGAGATAACAGGCATTTGCAGTAATGTTCACAGGACTCTGTGATGCCACATAACCAAACAGGTGGAATTTGCTCTTGTCCCAGTGGGTCTGTAGAGCACGTTGCGTATTGAAAGAGGACAGTTGGGCAGGTGGGACTGATTGTGTGATGTTATACAGCAGAGTTATACAGCACAATTATATGATTAAATTTCACAAGCAGGAAACATTTGTGCCAGAGCAAGAATGTCCAGTCAGCCACAAACACTTATACCCTACCATCCCAAACAATGTAATTCTGCATAAATAAAAAGTAATAAATATTCCCAGTGCCCCATGATGTGGGAGTTCAATTTAATTTCCTTTTCAATGGCCATCAAGCACCAACCCAGCAGACTCATCTGCTTCCTGGAATGCTTGCAGGATTTATCAGGAATCTCTGGAGTTGACCTGGGTCCTGGATTTCTGAGCTCTCACTTCATGGAAAGGCAGCTGCGTGGCCTCTGCCATTCTTTCACAATTGTGATCAGTGTCTCAGGAGTGCCATAATTTAGTCTAAATCTGAGATACAGCTAGAGGGACTTGGTTTGCTCCCTGTTGCCCAGGTGCCAGTGTTTGTGTGGATGGTGAGTGCATCTGAAAAGCTCAGTTTCACATTATGCTTGATTAAGTGCAGCTGTGGGCTGCACCTCTTTCCACATGCCTTATTTCCACCACATTGCACTGATTGTGCAGCAAAAGGTGAAGCTGGACCCATTGGCTGGTACAGTTGTAAACTAACTTGCCAAAAAAATTGGAATGGCTTGTCATCTCAGCAAATCTGATCATGGCTGTGAAACCAAAATTGTATTAAGGGAAGAAGCAGAATGGAGAAAGGAGAGATGAGGAACAAACAGGATAGGGGAGTTTCTCCTCTTCTGCAGCAGCCTGTCCTAGGACCACAGAAGGTACAGATCGCACTGGAAGATGACTCGGAATTTCAGACATGGTCATTGCTGGAACACCACACTTCTGGTTGAATGCTCCACATCTCCTGGGATTTGCATCCCAGTATCCTGGCCCACTCTGTTTTTCTGGGTCTTGTATGAAGTGCCAAGAGCTCTGTGCTCTTTACACAAGGAGTAACAGCAAGGAAGTGAAAGGGAGGTAAAAAATAAGGGGAAGGGTTGTGGCAACTCTGTGTGCAAATGACATAGAGAACACACTTCAAAGTAGTCAAGCTGCTGCACCAGCTAGTGAGCAGCTTTGTCAAGTAATTTTGGACACTTCAGAGCTGGGGAGAAGAAAAGGATTTCCCTTTAATAACTGTCTTTGAGAAGTTAATGCATGAGCAGAGGGTTGTGGAAGTTTATCGTCCCAACTTCTGTGCTGCTTTTGGAAGTCATCTGAAACCATGGTTAGAAAAAAGTTAACAGAAACAAGCAGAGAAGAAAATTTTGCTGTCTGCTCAAATGAAACAAGTCACCTAATGCTGACCAGAGGTAATTAGCTGTGTAGATCACAGAGAGCACTGCAGAGCCATTATTACATATCTAGTATGACAGAACTAAAGTACTCTGACAAGCTGAAAGCTGCATCCAACACTTATTCCATTGCCACCAGGCAGTCAAATACTGTCTCCCTGCCATGACATTGGAAAGTTGCTGTAATTTCCATCTTTTATCTCAAAATATCAGGGTAGAAAAGGAAGCCCAGGCCACAAAAATGATGAAATTTTCAGTATTTCCTAGTGCTTGTGCAGTCATACTGCAGAAGAAGACTGAAAGTTGAAACCACCTACAAATGTCGGACCATAGCTGAACACACCTAAGAATATACAAGGAGGATTCTTTGTGAGGGAGAATGAGGCTAAGGAAGACAACAGTCATTTCGAGGTTGCCCTGTTTATTTATTTGTCTTCCCTGTGTGTTCTAGCAGGAAAGAGCATTTGAGTCAACCGTATCCAGAATGAACAGAGCAGGGAGTCTCCTGTGAAAGTGCTGCTTAAAGAGAGGATAAATATTGCAGTATTTGAGCGGTGCTATCCATGACAGATCTTTGGAGGGGTTTATATATATATATATGAACATAATCCTTTACTGCACTTTTATCTAAATCTTGCAAAATAAGCAAATAAACAGACAAACAAAAACAAATCCTGAGATTAATCTTTCCATAAAGAGTATGTCTGGTATTGGTGTGGCCGATTTTACTCTTTACTTGACTGGTTAACTATTTCCAAAACGGAATTTAAGGCATTACTCCCTCTGTCTCTTGGTCATCTGGGAATGCACAGGTTCTCCCTTTCCTTCAGACTGGAGGTCAGACTATTCAGATATCATGTTCTTGGAACAACAGGTGGAATTGTTATAAGTAAATGTTGGGAGTTACCTTGCTACGAATAATTGTTACACTTAAGTTCACCCGCATTAGATTTAATAACTAAAACATTTGTAATGTGTGTTACTGTTAAATGTTACAATTGGGTTCACAAGTATTGTGGTTTGGTAGTTGTAAGTTTATAGTGAATGCTGTTAATAGTTAATGTTGTTCTAAAGGTTCTGAGGGTTCAATGGTATAACAATAAAGTAAAGCTGGTTGAAATGGCGGCAGCAAGACAAAGAAGGAATATTCCAGATAGTGACATTGGTGAGTGTCCTAGGTTACAATGTAAATATGTGCCCAAAGGTATGTGTTCAACCACCATCTCCNGAGATGACCTCAATCCCTCCAATTGTGATAGGCGAAAGGACCAACAAATCATTCGACGCCTTGAGGGAACGACTGGTCAGGAAAGCTTCCTTGATAAAGATCAATGAAAGGCTAGAGAACAAGCCAACCACCGGACAGATTGAAAATGGACCAGTTGTGGACTGCGGGGAAGATATAAAAATGAGGGTTGGACTGCTGCCAGGGGTTCTCCTGCGGAGCTCTAGCCCAAGGGAGCACCCAGTGTGTCGGTGGGGATACACTATAACTTTTTCCAGGACTCCACTTATCCTGGGTTCTCCGTTCTCCACAGTGGTTATTCAATAAACCGAGTGGTTGTTTTTCCAAGAGAGTCGTACCTCTGTTTCGAAGGACCATGGGACTTGTGGAGAAAACAATCCTAGCTCCGTATATATCAGACTGAGAATTAAGGCTCTTCATTTTCAGATTTTCATGGATCTTTCATATTCTTGCCCTTTATTTTGACATCAACAACTAGTAAAATGTAGAACAACAATCCTGTTTTATGTATTAGTGTTTATTATGCTGTGAAAAAAATCACAGCCCATGGCAGTCCGGGAGAGCTCAAAGGGTCTCATTTAGGACTGCTGTTTCCAGGATCAACAAAGAGAGGGCCTTAGTCGTGGTAATTTTCCATCCTGATTGTGAGTTTGGGGTAATTTTCTTTTCAGGTTTGATAACAAAAACATTGTTTCCCTGGGATTGTTACTCAGGCAACTTTCCTAGGCTGTTTGTTGGGAAACAGGAGCTCGTTCCCAGCACGCGTTCCTGGGTGTCATGGCCTAACCAAGTCTGGTTTTTAGTTGAGGGATGTTTCCCTTTGGGGACTTGGCGGAGCCAATCAGCTGGTTAGTTTGGAAGAGCCAATCAGTGGGCTAGTTTTGGAGGTTGACACATCAGTTAAGCTACTTTAAAAAATTGAACACGCCTGTGTGGCAAAACACACTTAAAAATGAACGAAGCACAGGAAAAACTCTAATGACTTCTGACCTTCGAACAGGTGGCTCGCTGAGCTGGTCCTGAAAGGCTGTGTGGCCGGTTCGGGCTGGGCCTGGGTGGGCTGGGCTCTGCTGAGGCGCTGGCCGGGCAGCTTGGCTGAGATTTCTGCTGCCGCCGGGCCGTGCCACCAGGACTCTCCCAACACCGCAAGCAACCACATGGCCGGGGTAGTGCCGTGTGGCCGGGCAGTGCTGCACTGCTGTGGCTATCTCAGCATGGCTCACAATGAACTTTGTTTGCTTAGCTGCTTTTAGCCAGCCATGCTACAGACAGAAGAACAAAAGCAGCAGCAGCAGCAGTTTTTCTTTCTTTTTTCCTGGCGCCCCGCATGAAGGAAAAACGCGTCAGCAGCAGGCTTGTGCAGTGCTGGCGGGGACCATGTGAGTGGCAGCGAAAGACACAGCAGTTCCTCGATTGCAGAGCCTAGATGAGATCAACCTTTCAACTTTGCAGAACTCTATAAAAACTCTTTCAATTGATAACGCTTGAGAAAAAATGAACCCCCAAACACATATTCTCTCCCAAACCAGGAAAAAAGAAAGGGTGAAGACACATAGTGTCCTAGGTTACAATATAAAGATATGCCAGAAGGTATATATACTATCTCCATCTTCATGAGCTGTTGAAGCTAGGAGGGGAAAGTGTTTTCCTTGCCTCCTCCCCTGGACTATCTCCTGTTGATGGGCCTTCAATGGCCTGCCCCATGACTCATAGATAACTCCCTCCGGGAGCCATTTTAATTTTGCCTGTTTAATGAGGAATCGAGGACCCACTTCATGACTGATAAAATGACATCATCCCATTGCAAAATGCTCCGCCCAGGGGGAGGAGCCAAGCATTCCCACCTGGATATAATTTGCGATTTTGGATAGAACAGGAAACTGCCTTCTACTGGATTCCCAGAGGAGCAGCCTTTTCTCCCACTGGGTTCCCAGAAGAAGGACCAGACCCTTCCACATCACCACTGGACCATTGGAGGAAACTCCACCCTTCTACAGGATCTCTGCTTCAACAGGATCTCTGCTTCAACAGAACCAGGAGGACTACTGGACTACCGGAGCCACTATTCAAACTGGACTGCTACCAACACCCTGACTGACGGGTGTCAGGTTGTGTTCTAACTGCCAGGGTTTTTTTGTAATACTGCATCTTGGTCTAATTTTCCTATTAAGTTGTAGTTTGTTGGTTTTTGTTTTATTTTATTTTGTTTATACATATTAGTAAAGAACTGTTATTCCTATCCTCATATCTTTGCCTGAGAGCCCTTTAATTTTAAAAATTATAATAATTTGGAGGGAGGGGGTTCACATTTTCCATTCCAAGAGAAGCTCCTGCCTTCCTTGGCAGACACCTGTCTTTCAAACCAAGACATAGAGAAAACAACATGGGACACTGAGGTCAGTGAAGAAGGAGTCAAATTCTAGATGGGAGGGGATTGAGGAGATGTCTTAGTCTTGGGCCGAAATTCTTTTTTTAAAGCTATGATGAAGATAATATTTGATATTTCAGACTTTGTTTTTCCCTGTAATTCATGAAATGCACTGAGGGGATGTAGTGTTCTAACCACAGCCACGAACAGAAGCACCAGTTTTGAAATAAGCAGATGTTGCAGTAGCTGTAATCCAATGAGAAGCTTGAATAGAGAGAGATGAGAAACTTTGCCCCAGAGATAGTAGTAAAAAACCTCCTCTGTTCCCAGAGATAAAATAAAAGAACTTATTTTATGCTAGAACAGCTCATGCTTAAAATGGCACCCCAGTAAGTTGACATGGCCCATAAAAACAGCTGTGGGATAGCTGCAAGGCATGAGAGGGACTTTTACACTGTGAACAGATTTTTCTTTTCCCAGGTGGCTGATTTACTGTGACACTGAAGCCCCGAGAGAATGTTTCTTGTGGAGAAGTCTTCATAGCATGGCAAGAGAGACTCTTCTCCCTAAGTGAACTAAGGAAAGATTATTCTAGAGGTGGTAAACTGACTGAAAGTCCTAGGTTTTGTCTCCTTACATTTTCAGAGGGAAAGAAAAGAGGGTGGGGGATGGAGGAGAAGTGTTCTGAAGGTTTATTCTGATTTCTTATCTTTCTTTTTTCTTTTAGTTCTGTTAATAAAGTTTTCTTTATAACCTTTAAAGTTTTGAGCCTGTTTTGCCCTCCTCCTAATCCATATCTAAAAGCAGGAAATGGGTAAATAATTCTAGTGGGTGCTGTGGCGTTTGGCTAGTACTAAACCCACTGCACTGGGAGCAGTGTCTCTGATGAGCTCAAGGAGCTCCGCCCACCAGCTCCTCATTGAGGCCTAATGAGCATTTCTGACCACAAAGTCCTGCCTGAGGATGGGTGGGAGGTGCATCTTCACAATCTGCCCAGCAGTCTATATGCCCAGAAACAGTGGTTAGTTTGAAAGATGGAATTAAATGAAAGTGTTCACTTAAACACACTTCATGTGCCAAAACTGTATCTGCTTATTTTTTTCTACAGTACCCTTGTGTGGCCAGATGAGAGTAATTTTTTGCTACCAGTTGTGCAACTCTGTCTCCATCTGTTACTGTGACCATTCAGGTTTATCAAACTGTTAACTTCACACTGTAAGCCCCACTTTGTATTGAGTCCTGCAGTTAAGGTTGTGGGGTTTGGTTTTTCATTACTCCTGTGGTTTTGGAAGGATGATGAACAGACAGGGAAAGGTCAGACTGTACCTGGTTGAACCATGCAGTGGTTATTTCTTTGGTCTACTGGTGACTCTTCAAAAGTGTTTAGAAGCAGCAGGGAAGTGCAGGCATATGAAATAAGCCCCTTGATGTCTTAATTCAGCTGTGACCTGACCCCTAACACCCTCTGTGTATCATAATCAACAGGGCTGACAAACAGGAGACTGTAGAAAAACCGTGGCATTGGGTTTTGTCTATTCCACAAAAACTGTCTGATTAGATAAAGGGAGAGCAAAAAGTGGTTTTCAGTCCAAAGTAATGAGAATGTTCTCTATACATTACGTGAGAAAGTTATAGTAGAATAGCTGAAATAAATGTTAGCTATAAGTAGAACTGAAGGAGGAGACAATGAAATAGCAATTAAAGTGGAATTTAGTATGGAAGGTCTGGTTGCAATTCCAGTGATGATCACTGATCATTGATGTATTTAAAAAAGATATCAATACAATCTTTAAATACACATGAGGAGGATCATTTCCTCACCCCTGTTTTGGAGAAAATCAGTGAATCAAGCCCAGGATAGGGTCTCAGTTTAAAAAATGCATTTCTATTTTTTTCTGTTTCATGCACAGCGATGCATCAGTGCTAACATATTCTCTGGTTTTCTCTCCTGCTGCTGTATGTATAATTAAATGAATGGTGGGGTTATGTATTCAGTGGCAAGAGCAAGATGTCGTCAAGTTGATTTAAATTCACTGGAGAGGGAGAGAATGACAAAGATATAAAATGATATTTATTGGAATGATGCATTGGGCTATGGTGGACTCAAACAGAGCTTACAACCAGCAAAGCCAAGCAGGCTCTGGGAATGTCTTTTTAAATTGAAGAACACATTCTGGCAGCCTTTGCTGTGGAATTTTTCCCTAAATTACTGGTAATTTTCTGCACTCTCAGAGAGCTGTATAATCATACACAGCCAAATCATTGTACTGGGAAGCCTAATAGAAAATGGATTCAACAAAACCATGTCTGCATGAACTCGAAACTGTAGCATGAGGTCAGGAATGAAAATGGCAAATTTATGAGATAATATTCGGCTGATATTGGAAGAGGGGAAGTTTATTATTTATATTTAAAAGTGGCTGATAATAAACGAAGAGGGGAAGTTTATTATTTATATTTAAAAGTGGCTGATAATAAACTGGTTTGTTTAAAATCTGGAAGGTGACTGTTTTGCCATAGAGATTAAGATCTTGAGCTCCTTGTTTGCTTCTATTCCTTTTTATATTAAAAATAAAGAACAAACTCCTGAGAGCACAAGAGGTGTGAATTTGCATCTGGGTTCTGCAGCTCTGTCTCCATTTTGAACAGATGATTCCTAAATAGTCCCTTATCAGAAAGCATCTTTGAAATGTTTTTCTGGCTCTGCAAAGAATAAGTTATCTTTAAATCTCATTTTTGTTATTGTCATTATATCTGAGGGAGAGAAACAGACATTTTGGGATGTTTTTGAGGCTTTTGTTGATGCAAGAAGGGCTTATTGTTTCTTTTTTTTTTTCACACAGGAAATAATTATAACTCATTAAAAATCAGTCAAGGATCTTAAAATGTAAAGACATTTTCTAAATATTTTTATCTTTAATACTTACATGACAATGGTGTTTTATAGAGTTAGCATACGATACTTTAAAACTAGAGTACTGAAAATGTAATTTTAACAAAGCCAAAAAATGTGGAAAATCACCTGCAGGAAACCTAGAATCAATTTACAGGATTTTACAGTGTTTCTTTTTCTTTCAAAGTAGTATGTAATTTCAGAAGGCATTTACTGCTTCAAAAGGTCTAGAAAGTAGAGCAGAATTTTTGTATAGCTATTTTATTTTACTTCCTTCAAATCTAGAATGTCTTATTTCTAAGTATTTTTTAAATAAAATTTGTTCTTGTTGTGGTTTCATTTGTGTTGTAGCCATTATAATTGAAGACTTTCCTATTATTCGTGGAGCTTGAAAATTTAAAATATTTACAATTCATGGAGAGACCAAAAAACCCAAATGATCGACAGTGATGCCAGTTTTATTTTAAGATGCCTAATTTTCAGGTAAAGAATTGCATTTAAAGGGATGTTAAAGGTGGCCTAAGGTTGGGAATGTCTGCTTTAAGTGTGTTTTTCATGAAAGGCTTCTTCTGCACTTGGTAAATTGCATCAGCTAAGCATTTTTTAGTGAATAAAACAGATTAAAGCAGCATATTGAAAAGTAGCTGTTAATCTGCTGTGCTCTTGTACTCTTGCACAAGATGAATCATGAGCTGTTTAGGAAAAATCACAAATTATTTCACTTTATTAAAATATTAGAAGTTGATTTATTCTAGTGCTATTTGACAGCAGATTCAGAAAAGTCCTTCAGAAATCAGTGTTTTCCATTTTCCTTCTGACTTGAAAAGGTATCATTAGCATGAGACCAATGAGAGCCATGTTGAAAAAGATTTTGAT
Source organism: Phainopepla nitens (assembly GCA_013400175.1). Taxonomy (NCBI): domain Eukaryota; kingdom Metazoa; phylum Chordata; class Aves; order Passeriformes; family Bombycillidae; genus Phainopepla; species Phainopepla nitens. Next base: position 40,524 of record VXBQ01011145.1, read on the forward strand.
TGCTTTTAGCTAGATAAAAAAAAAAAGTAGAAACTCATAAATCATACAGTCATTTGAATTTTGGTATCTGCTGTGTTCTCCTCTGTGGCTTTTAGGTAAACACAAATTCTTGCTTTTTAAAAACAATTTTAAACTTTTATGTTATGTAAAGTTTCAAAGAAAAAAGTAGATTTATTTAGATGAGTGAGATTAAAAGAAGATGCAATAAGCATCCAGTGAATTCTAGGCCTGCTGTGAGAGGTCCTACAGGTGCAGAAAGTGAAATGACATCCCAGGATCTATGAAAATAAAGCTGGCATGAGCCATTGTGGGAAAGATTTCACTCCAGTGCACTCAGTTTGTGTGGCTGTGATCTGTCAGTTTATGTCTAATCTTTAGGCTTGATGCATTTTCCCATTTTCTTCATTTCCCCTGAAGAAATCAGTGGTTCAAGTTTCTGAATTCCCGTACCAGACTTAGGCACATTTTTCAGAGTATTCCAAAAGGTGTCTTGGATTTCATGACACATTTTATGTTTGGCTCCTCATCCAAGTCTCACCCTGTTTAAGCCTGAAGTAGATCATTGTGGATGATGAGGTGCAACCACATTTTATCCCAAACATTGTGTTGGGACAGGAAAGTTGGGGTGGAAGGGAGGGTCCACCCCAATACTCTGCCTGGAGGGCCCAAAGGGGGCTCAGAGGGGATTCAGGGGGGTTAAAAGGGTTTCTGAGTGGGCTCAAAGGGGTTCATGGGGGCTGAATTTTTGCCTGGATAACATATAAAATACGAGTATTCAAATGTAATCCTTCTATATCACCTTTCCAAGGAGGAACAAATAAAGCTAGAGGACATAAGTTCTCCTGTCATCTTCTAAAATCACTGAGAGTTTATGATATTTTACAAAGCCCATATGGAAATGGATTAAGATTTGCTCTTGTCTAAAGCAAAAGGCTCTTTTAGAACAACTGAAATATTGATTTTTTTGTCAGCTTTTCTCAATAGCATCTATTTAGTGAGTGGGAGAAATAGTCTGAATATTAAGTGTTCCAAAAAGTTTTGCCTTATTCAGTTGGAAGCTGCATCAGTCCAGCTTGAATCTGTAGTATTATTAGTGCTTTTTAAATCCACATGAAAATATTTACAATAGTGGTTCCTTTTTTGTCTAATTACCAAAGAAGGGGTCTAGATGTGTTTGTTCAATAAAGGTCTGATTTCAACCAAATTCTGGGAATCATTTTGTGCCACAAAATCTTAGCTACTTTGGTCAGGACGTGATGAGTGGTTCTGGCTGTAAGAGGAGTTAAATAGGGAAAGGAATGGCAAAAATACCCCACCCAAAATCATGGCAGCTTGTACAAAACCCAACTGATGTGAAATAAAATGATAATATTAAGAATCTTCTACCATCAAGGGTAGATACTTGAATGTGAAGCCAGGAACACCTGGCAGTGTGGAAGTTCTTTCTTGGACAGACAAAAAGGGGACATTGGATTATGGGTTCAGCCATTAATACTTTTACTGCTCATAAAAACATGAGAGTGAGAGTATTTGCTCCTTTGTTTAGGAAAGACTATAAGAGGGAAGGACATCAAGCTTCTAACATCATTTCTTATTGGAAAATCATGAAAAAGAGCAAGGACAAATGAGGAAAGTTTAGTCAGATTCACTGCAGCTCTAAACAAGCAAGAGGTGGTTCAGAGGGTATTTTTTGCTTAATCATGTGTATTTATAAGTAATACACTGTGTTTGCAAGTGTACTTCTCAGCCCCAGCCTGTTTGACAGTGAGGCTGGTGATGTTTGATGTAACTGTCCCCAAACTGTCACACAAGGAGCAATAGCTTTGTTTAATGAGCAACTCATCACTGAGCAACTTCTCCAACCCAGAGCCCTAAGACTGGGCTTGCTGAGTAACCAGGCCATAGAACTTGGGATATATTCTGAAGAGTAGCAGCGTAGTGGGACAATGGAACATATTTCCAGCTGGTGGAATAGGCCAACCTCTCTGAAGTTGTGGGAATCTGAATTAGTATTAGAATTTCTCTTTATTCCTTCTCCTTCTTCTGCAGATGTATATGGGGGTTTCCCAAATTGGATCATGTGCTTAAAATCAATAAATGGATACCTGTCCCTTGATCTCCTTCTTTCCTGATGGATATTCAGGATGTAGAATTGCCTGTGAGTGACTTGGGTTTTGTAAAACCTCTTGAGCTCTCCTTTTTATTTATTCAAGCATCCAAGTGTGAGAAGTGATGGTTGGCTGAAGAAATTACCTTAGCCAAGTCTAGATGCTGCATTTGGGCTTGAATTCAGGAATCTAAACTCATCTCAACCTTTTGTGCCTTTCTTTGGATTAACTAACCTGCCCTTCTGTGTTATTGGCTGATTAATAACATGAGAAGGGATGGAGAATTCTTCAGTGATGCAAATCCAACCGGCAAGAGCAAAATCACAGCACATTTTGCACTTCATAGAAACATATTTCCTTATGCGGGAGCAACAATGTATAGTTTCTGTAAAACTTTCATTAAAATAAATTGGATCTTGGAAAGAAGTCATTAAGCAGCACTTTTCCAGGCTGTTCTTTAGGCTGTTACATCTGAATGTCATGGCAAAGAAAAACATGAAACTGGCCGACCTACCTTCTGTGAGGAAATGAATAAAAAAATTTTAGGAAACAAATTTGAAAACTGCTTTTGAATTGCAGAAAAAATCAATTCAGCCCTAATTGATCAGGGGCTTGATGACCTTGTTTCAAACTAACCCACTGAGGCACCCAAAGAACTCTAAGAAATTCGTAAAACTAATTAGCAGGGCTGATTAAACATTTTTCTTTTGATTTTGACATTAAACTTGAGGCCATTTTTATTGAAGGATGTCTAGAGAAGGGGGAATGTTACTCCTTTTTGTTGTGGAAGGCACAAATTCATTTCACCATTTAAATAGAACACCTTTTCAAACTTAATGGTGAACACCAAATGTATGACAAGGGGCAGGGATAGATGAACATAGTAAATAGAGGGGATAAATAAATTGGTAGTAACCACCAATTTAGTAATTATAATAAAGCTGAGTATCATGGTTCAGCATGTTGTGACTTATCTCACAGGGGAGTAAAAGTAGAAAGAACAGAGACTTTTACAAATTTGAAATTTCAAAGCATTGCTAGAAATTGAAGAAGGACATCACCTGAACTCCCGCTTTTATAAGTGAGAGCACTCAGATTTGTGAAGGATAAATAATTTCTTAGCCCAGCTTGGAAGTGTGGGATTGTCTTTGAATATTTCAAAGCAGACCTGGAAATTAAATTAAAAGTTCCATGTGGGTTATGACAAAAATTGACAGGTATCCTCACTGACAAAATCTGTGGGAAGACTTTATCAGCATCCCTGGGCAACATTTTGTGTGAGAGAACAAAGTGGGGTCTGTTGGCACTATCTACAACAGTCATAATTTTATTTCGGGGGTTTATTTTTGGCTGCAATGTTGTGACTCTCCCTGTTTGCTACAGTTTAACTTTCTTAGACACTGATTTCAAGACTGGATTTACTTTTTTGGAACACTTTTGATGTTCACTTTTGATGCCAAGTGCATTTTTTATCATTTGTACAAATACCAAAGCCTGGAACTCAAACCTCTGGGTTTATGCTCATTTGCACTGTGCAATGAGCTGCAAAATGTTAACTAAACTTGAGAGAGAAGTAAAAAAAAAAAAATTAAAATAATACACATGCTACGACCTAGAAAACAGATGTAGCTGTGATTTACCTTTAAATTTTAATTATATTTAAAACAATCCCAGAGTTTTCCAGACACAGATAATTTTTTCTTGGAGAGTAGAATAAAGTGAAATAATAGACATATGAGAAAATTCCCAAAGAAGTAACACTGAAAGCAAAGAAAAATATCTCCCAGGAGCAAGGAAAGTGACTTGGAATGGTTTTATATTGATCTTATGTTTTCAAACTTGTGGGCATTGTTACAATGGTGAAGACTTTGAAAATGACTCAAAGTTCTTGGCAAAGAAGCAGAAGATTGGACCATCACTCATTTTCAACAGCAAACAGACAGTAAGCTGAATTTGGGTTCCCTTAAGCCATATGTTTCTTTCCTTTGCATTTTATTATAAGCTTTAATATTTTAACTTTCAGCTTGCTCCTATAATCTGGAAAATAGTTTTGGTTAGTGCTTTATTAGATTGCGATAAAATGGCTTTTGGTGCACCACAAAGAAAATGTTAACTGAGGTGAAGGTGTCTCCTGAACAACATGAAATAAGAAGATTAAAGTTGGCATCATAAATGAAGGTCATGAGACTGATGTGGCACAATCTTCTTCCCAGCTTGATTCCTCTCTCCATTTTTATTCCCAGGTTACTGTCAGCAAGGAAGGAAGGAAGGCCATAGAACCTTTCAACAACTAGTTTAACATTTCAAATTGTTAATGGGCCAGATTCATTCCAGCTTGCTTTTCTTAGAAGAACAAAGCCTGTCACTGCTAATTTTTAATATTAATAATTACTATTAGTAATGTTCTTTCCCCATTTAAGATCTGATACTGTCATAATGTGACAGTATAGTGCTTAGGTATATTTTTGTATAAAAGTATTCATTATTTTCCTTGATGTATAAATCTAATAAAATCAAATCATTGTACTTCTGTTTAAGAACTCACGTTCAGGTACTTGCTAACTAAGGCATGAATCTAGGTAGCAACAGGATAATTACTTGCTAATTGGTATGTGATTACATTTACATTGGCCTGTCATAACTATAAAAGAGACCCTAATTGCATGTCTAAATAGTGGTGATACTCCATCATGGTAGCTCCTGTTTAACTGAATGGAACATAAAACTATTTAATTACTTTAAATATAATCTTCAGATTCTGGCCATTAATTTTTTTTTTTCGCATGGCATTTTCAGAAGAAACTATTCCATTCAAAACTAAGTTTGAAGAAATACCTTTTGCTGCAATGAGAGTCTGGAATTAAGCTCCTAATTGCAGGATATTTCTGAACTCTTCATTGTATACCACCAGACTATTAAGGGTAATATCTTTTACATAATGATAGCAATTTAGGGAACATTTATCATTGAACATTTCAACTTACCACATTTTATGTTACATTACCAGTCGATTTCAGAGACTAAAAATGGTGCTTTGTAGCCTGTGGGAAATGACAGCCAGTGGCACTCTGGGGAGGCTGCAAGGTGTGCACGGCTCCACTTGTGCCCTGCACACAAAGAGGCAACATTGAAAGACAGATAATCCTCTGAGGAGGCTTTTTCATCCCCAAAATCTAACCTTCATAGCTGCTTCCATTTGGGAACTCAAGACTAACGGACTTTTGAATTCCAAACACAGTCAGGCATTTCCTGTTTTGCAAAAAACTGGACACAGTGATGTGGAGAGATGTTAAAGCTGAAGCTTAGACACTGCAAAATCTCCTGAAGGCAGATTTTGGAATGCCATGGAAATGGTGGTTTTGTTTCCAGCACTGAACTGTGGGAGACATCCAAAGGGCAATAGTAAAAAAATAGTAAAAGTGTAGTCCTATTAAAAAAAAAAATGTTTCAGGGAAAGACCCCTGATTTTTGTATTCTTACGATACATTAAAATGTAGAAATAATTAACTTGTCCTTTATGCTACTAAATCCAGTGTAGGCTGCCAAACTAGAACTGTATCTCAGAGATCATAGAAGAAAAGCTGAAGTAGATGGGGGAGATGGGACTAACATCTGCTAGATCCAAGAAATTTTACAGACTATGGAATCAGTGCTGCTGTTTTAATAATCTTTTAGCTCCCATCATTGACGACAAATATAGAAAGAACAAAAATGCCTTTTCTTTTTAATTTCTTTCAAATAACACATTTACAGCCTGGTAGCTGCACCATGCACATTCTTTTTGGGAATAGGCTTGCTTGGAGGAATAGAGATTATGCTTGATTTATCTCAGTAACTGGGAAGAATAAAACGATTAGCAGCACGTGTCTCATTTTTACTTCATTCATTAGTTCATAAATCATATCTGCAATAAAAATATCTGCCATGATAAGAGCTGGTGTTTATACAAACTTTACAAATTCTTAGGAATTTCTAAATTTCTCAGAAACCAATTTGTAAATTCATTTAGTTAAACAGAGAAGAAACCACGGTGTGTTCCAGTTAAAAATATATTCAAAACATGATTTTCATTAATCTGGACCAGCTCTTATTTAGACAGGACATGTTATGACATTTTTATAGGCAAGACTTGATTAGAATCAGCAGTGCTTATATGATCTATCAATTATTTTCCTCTGAGATAACAATAAGCAGTTGTTTTTCCCATCCCAAGGTATTATAAACAAACATATATAAAGATCTCCTTTTATTGCAATGAAGGCAGAATGAATGATTTGCAAGATCTTGGACTGATAACCCTGTGCTCAAGAAGAGGCATAAGTCCACTGGGATTTTTGCTGCTCTCAGTGTTCACAAAGGAAAATTTCTGTAAATATTCTCTGTGGCCTGTGTGTGCTCCAGCTTCCTAATAATCCAGCGTGTACGGGATAAAGGGAGTGCTAGAAGGGTACAGAATAACACTAAAAAACTTGATGTAAAGCAGCCTCAGGCTTTCCAAAGTCTGGACCACATCACGAGTGGATGGGGTTCCACTGAGGCATCCCCTGGGATGGCAGTCAGGTTGTTGCACTGATAAACAGCCTTGCTGTCCTGTAGGACACATTCCAGTCAGAAATCCTAGAATGGATTTCCCTACCTTTTTGCTGGACTTCTCCTGCCAATTAACTTTGTCTTCATTTGTGTCTCCATTGCATCCCTCTGTTCACTCGAGGCTCTTCAGGCACTTTTATCCTTTGTCACCTGTAAATATGTGGAGAAATGTTTCAATCTTCCAGCCACAGCCAGAAAAACTGTTTCACAATGCAGGATATTTGCAACTTTTTAGGACTGTCTGAAGTATGGTATGAGAACACTGTCTTGATTTTTCACTCTTTTTTTCACTCTTTTAATCCACTTTCCATTTTTATTAAAAAACATTTAATTTTGAGCCATGGATCACAACCTTGGATCTAAACATCAATTAATAGCTTAAAATAGGTGTAGTGAAAAGCATATGAAATCTTAAGCATCACTATGAAGTCTTGACTATGAAAATGTTGGAATTGCTGATCTGATGCTTAATTCAAACTTCTCTATATCGAGGAACCTTTTTAAACAATTTGAACTTTTTTTTTTAGATAATAGCTTTAGAAGTTTTCAGCCTTCTTTTGTTTTTAAATCTGCTGCTGAAACACATATTTCTCTCTCATCTGGTCTGACTCACCTCTTTGCAATCCCTAATGGCTTCTCCCTGCCTGCCCTTGAGTTATAGACCATTTCTGAAATGCTATATGACAGCACTTTCATGCAGTGTTTTCAAAAAAGAAAAATTGGCTGTTTATCTCTCAAAGTCCTGAAAAAGAACTTTCATTCTCAGCATTTTCATGAGATAGAGGGCCAAGGCTGGGTTCTCATTCCATAATACCAGATGGGAAGCAGAGAAAAGTAACACAGAGAACTCTTTAATCAAGCACCCTGATTTCGAAAGCACTAGTCTTTGCTTGGGGGACTAAATATTCTGAGTTCCCATAGAAGGTAGAATAGGCCAAGCATACTCAGCTATATCCTCAAAATCCAAAATTTATTGCGGTTTAGTCTAAACTAGATACATATATCAAAAAACCCTAATCATCATTTGAAAATCAAACCAGCAGGAGGGTGTAGGTGATCCAGCTTGGTGACTTCCACTAATAATTAAAAACTTCCCTGATTTCTTACATACACAAAAACCAGTAGCAGATCTGATGTATTTTCACTGCTGGTTGAAAAGTCTTTGGCAACAATCTTTTCTCTGGGAAGGCAAACAATTGAATTAGTGCAACCAGGTCACCTTTGATCTTCTCAGTGCCAGTTCAACTCAGTGACCTGTGAAAGCCATCACTATTAAGACATTTTTTGTCTCCAATTTATACATTTTTACTGTCTTTGGCAAGTGATCTTTTAAAAATGGGCATTGGAATTTCCACTACTGTTGTAACAGTGATATTAGGCAAAGCTACCTGCCCTTCCCAAATGGAGGTTTAAAAAGCCATGGATGTTGATTTTTATTATCGAGCCACAATAATATTAATTTGCGGAGTATCTAGTGAACTAGTTCTTTTCAGCTTTATCTTTCATGTGCCATTTGTTGTAAAAGTTTAAAGTGATACCTTCTTTCTGGAAGATCCTCTTGGGAGGAATATTCATAGATAGCACCCCTGAAGGTACCATTCAAACCATGCAAAACATCTGTTTTCCTGTTAGTTCTTCTCCAGGTTTTTCCTGCACCCACTCTTTGCCATTAAGCCTTTTAGGATTCCTACATTACCATTCTGTTGACCACCTTTTGCCATCACAAGGAATTCTGCATTTGGCTGGTGCTAAATCTTACTCTACAGTTCTGGTCTCACTGTACAAGCTGTTTGCACAGGAGTAGTCTGGCCTCCCATTTATGACTTTCAAACAGTGTATAATTAAGGCTGGAAAAGACCTCCAAGGTCATCAAGTCCAAGCTGTGCCCGATCCTCACTTTTTCCAGCCCTTCCTGGCACACCTCCAGGGATGGGCACTCCAAACTTCTCTGGGCAGTTCCAATTCCTGAGCACCCTTTCCATGGGGAAATTCCTGCTGGTGTCCAACCTGAGCCTGCCCTGGCCCAGCCTGAGGCCATTCCCTCTCCTCCTGTCCCTGTTCCCTGGGAGCAGAGCCCGACCCCCCCGGCTGTCCCCTCCTGCCAGGAAGTTGTGCAGAGCAACAAGGTCCCCTCTGAGCGTCCTTTTCACTTTTCAATTGCACTCTAATAAACTTAATTTTTCCTAGGCCTATATTGATATCTAACTGTTCATTTACAAGTAATGACCTGTAAAGGAGTTACCTATTTCACTCTTCCCTTGAAATTTGCCATCACAGTTTTACTATAGTCTTCCTGTGGGAAAAACATTTCAGAATGAAACTTCCACTCATTTACCCTCTTTCAGGTGTGTCATTACTTGCATGCTTTTTCTTGTTTCCTCCCAATTAATTTTTTTCATTAGCAACTCCTTGACTGAACCATTCTGAGCAGGAGAGATGAAAGAGCATGTGAATAATAAGTGATACACACTTACAGAGTGGGTACAGGTTCTTCACAAGTTTTTGTTTTCTGTCTTGCTCGAGGCCTCTCAACAGCACAGAAAACTGTCAGCTCCCCTCCTCCAAAGCAGTTGTAGTGTCTAACACTGGCAGAGCACAGTGTGCAGTATTTTTTCACTAATTTCTCCTCCCTTCAGCCATAGGCAAGCTCTGTCTAGTGCCTATATGTCTCAGATCCTTCTGAAAGAAGTCCTGAATCTGAGCGGAGAGAGCCAAGCTGTGTTTTACTGACTGAGACTTAGTGATGAAAACAAGCTGGGTTAGGGAGAAAAGAGCGGAATGTAAAGAGGATGAGAAAAACACTCCTTTAGTGCCTCTTAATCAGTGATCCCCACAGGCTTTGCAGAGGCTCTCGGAGTTCTACAGGGAAGGAAATGCTGCTGTCTGGAAAGCTGAGTCACAAAGGGGATGGGAGTAGGGCTGCGAGTGAAGCTGCAGCCACTGCGTGCCACAGAAAAAACCAGTGGCTCCAATAGCCCAGTCTGCCAGGTCTGTTTCTGTGGGCCTAACCTGTAGTTTCTAAATTCTCTTTTTACATGAAGACCAACTGAGAAAATAGAGATGAGAGAGGGAAACTATGAAAAGGGCATGAAATTAAACCTAAAAGTTCCTCTGGCGTGGCACTGGCAGAAGCAGAGGGCTCTTGCTGCCTTACATTAAGATTTGAGACTGCCTCGCAGGTGATTGCTCCTTTTACATGGATCCAAGGGATGGAGCTGCCTCTTGGCTAAGCCAAGGCAGAGTGTATCACTTCTGGGGCTGATTTCATCACCAAACAACAAGGCAGGGACCCATCAGCATTCCAGCCCTTTTGGTGAGGCGCTGCACAGAGAAGTCCTTTCCTTTCTATGTGTTCCTATAACTCCTGAAGTTTCTAAAGGAGGGAACAGAGTTTCTGCAGTAAAAACCACAGATCTGAAGTGGTTGCCTTTGCAATGATACATAAGGACTGGGATAGCCATGTGTAATGATGAAGAGACTGGTACCTGGAGTTGTTCTGCTTCCAGTTTATACAAATATCTTCTCTTTTAGTGCCCTAGTAACAATGGAAATTCAGTACTTGTAAAATCTAACAGGGTATTTTGAAGAAAATCTTGAAGTGCTTTCTCAAAGAAAGATACTGTGCCCAGTGTAAGCACAAAATAAAATCTTTAATGGGTAGAGAAAAACCTCGGTAATGAACCTCCCCACAGACATTGCCTTAACATGATATAACTGCACATTACTTCAGAAGCAAATACTTAAAAATAAGATAAAAATATTAGAAGTATTGTATGATTTTCAATACTTAGACCTTCAGCAAAAGGTTCTTTATCTTTGATTTGTGGTTTGATTGCTGGCCCAATGACTCCTTGCTTTCAAATGTATTACTGGTACTTGGTATACAACTTGTAGTTTAAGCATCTATTAAATATTTGATGTGCATCCCAAATAGCCATAGGTAGTGCTTAGACACCCATTTTCCAAAATGTACTTTAAGAAACAGTACAGTAAATTCAAAGTGGAACAGTGACCATAAAAGCTGCATTCTACTCAGAGTGTGCAGCTAGGTATTTTATGGCTAAAACTGTTACTTCTTTAAGACTTAAAGTTTATCATTGCATAAGGGAGAAAATAACCTCCTAAACCAAAAACCTTCTTCTCATACAAACAAACAAATAAAAAACCAAGAAAGTCAAACAAAAAACCAACAACCAAAACCCACCAGAATCCCAAAAACCAAACATACAAATTAGTTAATCTAAACCACTCCTTTTAAAACTATAATGATATTAAAATTGTTTTATATAGGACATCACCTGTGAGTTTAAAAGTTTTTGGTGCTATATTGAAAAAATCTGTAAACTTACAATAAATAAATAAATACTTTTGAGTTAGTTTATTATTAGCTATTTTAGTATGAAAACTGTCCTGCTGCAATCAAATGAGTACTGGTACAAGGAAATACACCTTTATAAAGCACCTTATTAAGTTTTATATACAATCTATTTGAGAAATATGGATTTTAGCAAGTACTCTGGACTTGGGTTTTTATAATCTTGAGCAAATTCCTTCCCTCCAGCTCCTCAGATGAGAGTCCACATGCCAAACTTCTGCCATAAACCTTTTTTCATACCCTTGTAAAAGCTCTGTAGACCCAGAGAGCTTTTCCTCTCATCACTGTGTTTTCCTTGTGGGAGAGAGGAAAACTTTTTCTGTTCTTATTTTGTCAGACTTAAACAGACAAGGAAGGCAAATAAAATGTTGGAGTGATTGAGTATAACCAGTAATAAACACCAGGCTGTTTTTTGTGTCTTTGTATAATTTCTGTACTATCAGCGTGCTAAAAATGATTTATTTCAGGAACAACTTGCATTAAAACTTCCCAGTTTTATTATGCTTTAGTGGTCACAGATGTGTCAATACAGGGAAGTAAGCTGGTATTTATAAATCCAGCTGTTCTAGTTTGTAAATGATATAGTAAAATCAACTAAAATTTCTTTATTGTAGCACATACCATATGTCATATCCCTGGTTTTAAATAACCAGAACCACTTCCAGTTTTTACTAAACAAATAGGAGCAGCCTTGAAGTTTATTTACTGAAGGTAATCTAATGCTAATCTGCTTTGCTTTGGTTTTATGACAACTCTGGACACTTTGGGGGGCCTTCCTCTTGCTGGTAAACAAATTTCTTTGTGAGGGAGCCGCTGGTGTTGCCTGGATACAGCTGGAGCTCTTTGGATGGAGCTGCACTGCTGTCAGCTGAGCCAGGGTGTTATACTGATTTATAAATGCATTATCTGGCACAGCGGCCCAGCCTTTTATATCAGCGAAGCACAGGAGCCAATGGAGTGTTATTTAGTCAGCTTTTCACAAGATATTTTGCCTTCCCAATGACCTCCACGAAGGTTGAGTGCTAACTGTGTTTATTTACCTTTTTAACATTACTGTCCTAGAAGGCATCTTTATCTGCATCATTCACTAATTTAAGTTCTGCAAGTTAAAAAGGCCAAAGGAACAGTCAAATCAGATAAGATGTTGGTGTTAGGTAGATAACATTTTTGCAACTCTTCGATAAGATTTCCTAGCGCCTTCCATGTAAATACACCAGATTTTCAGTCTTTCATGACAACACCCTGAGTATTTTGGACTTTCTGTGCACATTACTATAACAACCTAAATCAGAGTGACTCCAGTTGTCTCCATATACCATTTTAGTATCTGTGTGATAGGTGAAAATTAAAACTTTAAAATAGTTAATTGCACTTCTAGAAAATACACCTGTGAGATGTTCCACAGTCCAACTGCTGCACTTTAATAAAAATTAATTGAGAGTGTCACTGTCAGAAGTATCAATGAATGGCCATGCCTGGGTGGACATCTAGTAAAGGAGATGTTATCACATAAGGTGAACATGATGCAGGACTCTGAGAAATAATCAGAAGTCCCAGTGGCTGGCACAGCAAACCTTGCAGCAGACATATGAGCTGTATTATTTAGTTTTTAGCAGGATATAATTAACATGTGAAAGCCACCATTAGAAAGAATTTGTGGGGCTGAGAAGCAGATTTTTATAAATCAGTGTTTTGTGATTTGTTCTTTGAAGTATCTGGTCCTCATTATTGTCTGAGGCAGGATTTTAGTGATGCCTCAGTCTGCCTTACAATAGCCTGAGCATAATTAATAATTTGCCATCAAATTCCTGAACAAAACTCCTGTTGCAAATTCTGCATTATTTACAGGGCTGCAGCAAGGGCTGACACCAGGGACAAGGTATTGAAGCAGATTTGCAGGTGTCACATGGTCATTCACTATTAGGAATCAGTCAAGGCACCTCCAAGCTGTCCGCTGAGGTAAGAGGTGGTGTGACGTCTCTGCCTACCCAGCACCAAGTGAGCAATTGATGAACTGGGATCAGCTTTTCCCTGGTTTGTACTGGCAAACCAGGGTTCCTGCATCTAAAACTATCATTTTACTGTGAGTTTTTCTTGAGTTAAGTAAATTGTTCCATTAATTCTACAAGGGAATATGGTCTATAGTGGCTATTCCTGTTAACAAGTGCTGGGACTTTCTATTCTGAAAGGGTGGTCGAGCATTGGAATGGGCTCCCTGGGGAAGTGGTAGAGTCACCATCCCTGGAAGTGTTCAAAAATGAGCAGATGTGGCACTTCATGATATGGTGTAGTGAGCATGGGGGTGATGGATCAAAGGCTGAAATTGATGAGTTTGGAGAACTTTTCCAACTCAAATAATTCTGTGGTTCTGTGACTCTAGTGTTCACTGGTGTTTCTAGAAGTGGCAGCTGGGTGTTTGGAATCTTTCTTAAAAATAAAATATTCTTCATAATGAGGGTAGTTCCAGCAAGGTGAACAAAATTTCAGCCAAACAGCCTTGCTTCTGGAATCTAGTGAGAGGTTACTGGAAGAGAGAGAGGTTGTTAATGTCACTTATTTTATTGAACAGTAGTGACACTTGCTATTTATCAAATGCAGGCATTTTTCCTTACACAGTGTTTAACAAGGTGTTGCATATTTGGAAAACAGAGATTGTTTGTTCTCATATTGGGCTGGGGTTTATTTAGTCACTGGAGCTGCCCAGAAAAGACAAGGACTGTTCTGTGCAGAGCAAGACGTTTGATACAAATGCATATTGTGCATGGGTGTTTATTTTAGAATATCATATGACATTTTGCACCAAATTCTACACTAAAATCTCCCTTAAAACTTCAGTTCTATGTAGATATCTGTAAGTGAGTGATTTGAGGTAAGGGCTGTATTTGTGTTCTATGTGTTCAATTCATGCCACAATGGGGCCCTCAGCTCCCAGCCCGATCATCTAGGTGCTGTTGCAATATAAAAGTAATAATGATGATAATAAAATTACCAGCTCTAGTTAGCTGTGACAAGCTGAGTGGCTTTTTTTCACCTCCAGCTGGTAGAAAATAGCAGTACATATTTTTTTCCAGATGTAGGCTGGTATTTAGGCGTTCCATTACGTAGAGAAATATCCCTGCATTTTCTTGCTCACTTTCTCTGTTCATCTGCTTCAGTGACCATACTGATATGGAACCTTGTAAAGTAGTTAGCTGGCAGTGACAGACACAGGATGTGAGACACATGGATTGGCTTTAATGAGCAATGCCTGTATGCTCACATTAAGCATCAGTGTTCCTTCCACACTTACACAAACAGGTATCAAGGCTGAGCTTGCCACTAGCATTGGAGCTGCTCGCATGGCTCTGCTTTTTCTGGCTGTATCACTCTGGAAATACTGAAAAATTTTTGGATATTTTTTTTTTTTTAATTCCAGATCTTGGATTGAAGCAAAGTGCAAAATCTTTAAATTTCTTCCTCGGATGGAAATGATTGATCTGGCTCCTCATGACACGTTGCTACAGCACAGCTGCACTAAGTGCTCTGACTCTGTTGTTCCTGGAGCAGAGAGTCTTTTTTTATCACAGACAAGGTAGCTTCTGACTGCCACTTCTGTGGCACGGGACTGTGTGTCCATTTAAAAACACAGGTATCTCTGCTTGCAAAATTAGAACTCAAATCTTTGACATTTCAGGGGCTGCTGTATATAGAAACACAAGGAGCGTGTTTTTAGCATGCAGACAAGTGGCCATGAGCTTTATAAGAATGACTCCATAGAGGGGCAAATTGAATCTCCTGAGAGCTGAAGATGGGCCGTGCCAACAGAGGAGAGGCACAATTTTTGAGTGAAACAATAAAAGATATAGAACAAGTACAAAATCATTGCTTTTGTGAAACAGACCAGATTCTAAAAATTTGCAATAAAGGAATTCAGCTATGGGACATGGCTTGGGAGCCACCAGTGCATGTAAATTTTATTGAATACCTTTTCCATCCCTTCATATCAGGATCTATGGCTTCTTGTGACATGATGCCCCAGACTAAGGCAGAAAAAAAATCAACTTCAAGTTCTTTTGAAACTACACTGCCCCATTTTATTGGTTGATTTCCAGTTCATATAGTGTAAGAAATTCTAAATAATCTTCAGATTTTTATGTCCCACTAATCCTTCGTAAGCCATTTTCTTCCCCTCTTTTAGTAATTTTTGTTCCAAGTTGAAGATGTTTCACACAACTCATCTCTCCTTGCATGAAAGCCATGCTATAGCTCTGATGATTCTTGTTGTCTTTCTTTGGGTCATTTCTAGTTCAACCATATCCTTTCTTCAGGTGACATAAATATAATCTGCATTTTGTAATGTAGAGTTCTGCAGCTGTGAAGAGTAAGGGAATTTAGATTATTCCCCTCTGTTTAATTTTCTCTTCTATTGCTCATGCCATTCTATTTGTACATCCTTTCCCCATGATTCTTTCAAATTTTTTTTTCATATTGTTCATTGCTTATATAGTTTATTGTTTCCTCATCATCTGAAAACCCTGTCAGCTCACTCCTTCTTGCCAGGTCATTTCTCAACCTCCATGAAGATTTTCTGGTAATATTCCTATCTTCAGACATCAGCTTGGTGTGATTTTCTACATATGAAGACCAAGCTGTTCATAAAAGTAAACCACTGGAATTCCATGGAAAGGGCCCTTGAGATGGTAATTCTAAATAAAACAGAGGAACTCCTGCAGCCAGAAAATTTGTAGAGGGAAGGATTTTGATTAAACTGATTGCAAAGTAATCAATAAAATAATTTTCCATTTAGTGGAAGTTATAGTTTACCACAGAGAGGAATGATTTCTTTAGAATTCTCAAAGTTTTTACCTTGTACAGAGTAGTCACACTACAAAAAAATGTAGAAATGGGAAACCAAGTAACAGCTAAAAAAGATGTGAAGAAAATAAGGTGAAGAGTCCCAGAGCTACAGTATATTTTTGTACCCTAAACTTGTAAAGAATGCAACATTTATCATTTGTGATGCCCAAAGCAAGTTATGGGCAAAGAAGAGAGCAACAGTAGAGTTTACACCGATGAGTTTCCTAGACATATAAGGAATTTAGGAAGAAAATCAGTAAATTCTTCCTATTTATATCAGTATTTTATGTAATATTTTTCAGGCCAAACATGTAGCTATGTAAATCAATATGAAAACAAATGCAGAGTCTAAGAATTCAAAGTACTGAAATTCAGAAAAAAATGAACTATTTTTAAGTTGCAAACTTCAATTCTCAAAAGACCGGAATAAAATTAAAGGAATATAAGGTCAATCACTCAGTATTGTACAAGATATAATTATAATCTACCCTACTGCTAACAAAACTATTTTGTTTTCCTTTCACCATCCTCAGGGGAAAAAAACACAATAATTTTCTTATCTTCCAGTATTTAAGGATCTTTTCTGCCTTTTAAAATAAGGATAACTGGAATATGTTTGTTTTGAAATCATTAATAACTTTTAAAATATTTTGAGTGTATACTAAAAATATTTTTTTGTCAGTTGGAGGTTTAATATCTTCAGGGTAAGTAAACTAATATCTAATAATCTCAGAACCATTATAAGTGTAAGCCTCCTGTTTTCAGTGATACCTGGGGTCCCAAACAGGCTGCCTGGGCTGCTCGTGGATACCCACCAATTTTTATCAGTTTCATCAGAGTGGGTTGATTAAAACAATGTGTCAAGGAGGGACTAACGAGGAGTTTGGTGCCAGTAATGTGGAGGCAGTAAATTCCAGCAGGGATAACAAAGAGCTGGGGACAATATTTTCCTCAGCAGCGTCTTTGTAGCCAGAGCAGGACAGATGTCTGCAGCCCAATTCACTCGGAAAATTTCCCTCAGTCTGCAATAAATAGTTAATATATGATTGCTTTGCCTCTGGCCTCTCAGCTTGAACTGAGCGTTCCCAAACTACCTGAGTTGCTTGCAAGCTTTTTTTGTTTTTTTTTGTTTTTTCTTTTTTTTTCCAGCTCACTCACATCCTTCCCGGTGCTCTGTGTGTGCAGGATCACCTTGTTTCACAGCTGTTCATGACTTGCAAAGCCAGTGCTACCCTCCTGCTGTGCCACCTGAGCCTCTCGCTTTCTCCTCCAGACATCCTGGACCAACAACTCGGAGCACAGCTGGGAGCTCCTGTCCTTTGGGATTTTTAGATAGCATCACGTGGGTTTGCTTTTCCTGCTTCTCACTTAGCTGAGAGGTGTTAATTTGTAAATAATAATAATAGTAAAAAAAAAAATTACAAAGTGAAAGCAAGAATGAGAAGCCACGGCCAGCTAAAATGATGAGGGAATTGGAGACGGAGCTGAGCTTGTGCATCGATCTGCTAATTGATTCCCTGAGCAGCTCTGACTCCAGAGTCAGGTGTTACAAACTGGGCTCTTCTCACGTTATCACTTACACCACCCATCCCTCTTGGGACCGAGTTCATCAATATTGCATTACCTGAGGACACAGAGGTAGAAATGAGGAGTTCTCAGTACTGATGACCTGCTCAGACGAAATCACTGAGACCCTTCCAACTTGGAACCTAAAATAAACAAACTGGGCAGGAGATCAGCTACTTTTAATGCCTTTATTAAAGAAAATCAGCTGTGGGCTGGGAGCCCGCAGGGTTGCAAATATCGCTGCGGCTCCCGATTACAATGATTCACAGAAAAAGGAATTCAGCTTTGCTCAGCAGCAGAACTGGATCGTCTACCGTCGCGAGAATACCCATAGAAGGACTGCTTTATGCTATCTCAAAGGTCTAGGCTGGTCTTGATTCTGTCCTCTAGCAGTTTTAGCGACCCCCACCCCACTTTTATAGTTTGTTAGAGCCCAGTTCTAACTTTTCTCCTTTGTGGTGTGTTA
>VXBQ01011146.1:1085-16868 GCA_013400175.1 Phainopepla nitens
AGAGAAGAGAAGAGAAGAGAAGAGAAGAGAAGAGAAGAGAAGAGAAGAGAAGAGAAGAGAAGAGAAGAGAAGAGAAGAGAAGAGAAGAGAAGAGAAGAGAAGAGAAGAGAAGAGAAGAGAAGAGAAGAGAAGAGAAGAGAAGAGAAGAGAAGAGAAGAGAAGAGAAGAGAAGAGAAGAGAAGAGAAGAGAAGAGAAGAGAAGAGAAGAGAAGAGAAGAGAAGAGAAGAGAAGAGAAGAGAAGAGAAGAGAAGAGAAGAGAAGAGAAGAGAAGAGAAGAGAAGAGAAGAGAAGAGAAGAGAAGAGAAGAGAAGAGAAGAGAAGAGAAGAGAAGAGAAGAGAAGAGAAGAGAAGAGAAGAGAAGAGAAGAGAAGAGAAGAGAAGAGAAGAGAAGAGAAGAGAAGAGAAGAGAAGAGAAGAGAAGAGAAGAGAAGAGAAGAGAAGAGAAGAGAAGAGAAGAGAAGAGAAGAGAAGAGAAGAGAAGAGAAGAGAAGAGAAGAGAAGAGAAGAGAAGAGAAGAGAAGAGAAGAGAAGAGAAGAGAAGAGAAGAGAAGAGAAGAGAAGAGAAGAGAAGAGAAGAGAAGAGAAGAGAAGAGAAGAGAAGAGAAGAGAAGAGAAGAGAAGAGAAGAGAAGAGAAGAGAGAAAACTTTGTCTTGGATACAGCTGAGGAAAGCAAGCGGAGAGGATGGAGCTGGGCAAAGAGAGGCTGAACAATTAATTTTTGCCCTACTGCAGCATCCCAGGCCTATTTAACCCCTTCTGGGTTGGCTCTGTACTCCCCAAGGAGCAGAAGGTCCTGAGGGAATTCCTGCCCGCTGATATAAATGGGTGGGTAAAGGAGAGAAACCCTCTGTGCTGTGACAGGACTGCGAGCTCAGCCCTCACAACCACGCCAGAGTCTCCACAGAGGCAAAAAGTGCTTTTCAAATGCTCCAGATGTGAAAAGGGCTTTCCACTTGGGGCTGCAGTGGATGCCATCAGGAATAAATCCCTAGGAAAGGCAGCTCATGGCTCACACTGGGTTCTGTTTCACATTGTGCTGGGCAATTCCTGGGGGAGGGAATAGTTCAACCTGGCCAGAAGGGAAGAGCAGTGTGCTCTGCTGATTCCCTGGCTCCAGCTGAAACCCAGCAAGGGCCACCCTGGTGTCCTTGTCACTGATACCTGCTGCTGCCAGGGATTTCCTGCAGAGCAGGAGCAGTGCCTGCTTGTAAGCCTTAAAATACAATGCACAGAGCTCCATTGTTAAGCTTAGAACTTCCTAATATCTTGCAAGATACACTTTTCTGCAGCCTTAAGAATTATTCTAGCCAAGCTTTAATACATAGACCATTGTTTCTATGTTCTTGCTTTCTACATCTCATGTAACTTTTCTGCTGACAGATCTTATGGCTACAGCTTAGCTCTAATTGCTGTTCTGCTATTTCTGAAACCTGCTTTTTGCAGCTTTCCCAAAACCCTTTACTTTGAGGGATTCCCACACAGGAGCACAGCTGGAGATGGAGGGGTTTGGGGTGGTTTTTTGTTCCTCCAAACCGCATTAATTCCAGTGTTGTCTGTCAGCCTGTTGAGATCGAGAGGAGCACAAACCTCCACGTGACAGCTCTTCTGTTCCTATATTTATAGATTTTTACAGGTAATAGATGCCTAAACACTCCTGTCTAATACCAAAGAGAGGAATGCTGGAAAATGTCCCTCTGGGTGTCATCTGTGCCTGGAAATGATAAGAGAGATGTGATGATCAAACACTGGGATCAAAGCTGGGGGAAGATGGATGCTGGTTTCATTTCCCTACAATGGACACACTGTTCCAGAGGGAGCTGGGGGAGGGAAGGAGCCTGTGTCACATTCCCTGAGTGTCACATTTCCTGAGTGCTGCCCTTGGAGGAGCTGGCTTCTGATGTCCCATCGGGGCCTGGAGCAAGGCTTCAAACCAGCCTTTGATCTGCAGGTCAGGGGCTCTGCAGCCCCCACTCCACACGGGTTTGGATGCTCCACAGTTTGACTCCAGCATCTTTGAGGATTGGTTTTTGCTGCCTGAAGAGCTCATCTGCTTTTGAATGGTTCTTCTGGCTGAAGCCACCTCACCTTCATGTGTGGTTTTGAGTATAAAACCAACAGATCAGCTGTGCCTGGCACAGGCATTGTGTGGATTCTTCTCTGCTGGGGAGTGAGAGGTTAAATCCCTCTCCATTTTAACTCTGGATTTTAAGTGAATCCAATACTCCTAGTTAACATTAGGAAAAGGAACAGGCATGCTGTGCTCTAATAAATTTTTCCTTGGCTCCCTTCTCTTTGAATCTTGGAGAGGGGGAAGAGAGAGAGAGAGACAGATTAACTATTTGGGCTGAGTGCTTTTTAAATTGTCCAAAAGCTTCCAAAATGCATGAGCTTGCTGTCCTGGCAGTCCCAGTGATGCAGGTCAGAGCCTGGGGTCTCTGAGGCTCACATCAGCCCATCCAAGGATGTCAGAATCTCATTTCACACCTTAGAAAAAGCCCCAAAATGGTGACACGGTCAGACCTGGCCAGAAGAATTCTTTTCAGTTTGTTTAATCAACAATTGCTGGTTAACCTGGCAACAAACATGGGGTGAAATCATGTTGAAACTCCAATGAACCAGTCTGAGTGTCTCACTTTCCCCTCTTCTGTTGGGAAATCAGCAACATTTCCATCTATTCCTGCCTCTTCCCTGTGCAAAATTATTCCCTCCTGCACTCTGAAAAGTTGATTTCATGTGCTGCAGCTAACTAAACCAAGCACAGAGTTCCCACACCTACATTTATAGTTAATCCTCGAGCTTACCAAATCCTGCCATGAGGATTTTTCACTCCTGACTCTTGCTCTGTCTTTTCCATTTCTCAGTTTCACCCAGCACTACCTTGGACCACGTTAAAACAGCTCCTCTCTTCCCCTGGTTGTTCCTTTTCCTGTCCAACACCGCCCACTGCGAGGGAATCAGCACTTCCCACAGAGCTGAGCTTGGAGGGGAAAATGTGGCATCTGACATGAAACTGTGTGGTAAACATTAGCCAAGGCTGAATCATAACAATTACAAATTTACTTTGAGGTAACACATCCCTGGACATCCCTTCCCGCTCTCCAAGTCCTTGGAGTGCTGGAGAACTGCGTGGCCTTGAGGCTGAGGGACAGCTGTTGATTTGGGGGGGCTATTTTCATTCATTTCTTTCATTCAAAGGAGTTTCTCAGAGCTTCCAGATGGATTTGGGAAGTCTTTAGGGTGATTTTAAGGAAAAAAGAGGAAAAATATGTTTTCTGCAGCAAATTTTATGTACAGAATCAGGGATCAACAAGGATCCAACTTCTGGCCCTGGACAGACACCCCAAAATCCCACCCTGGGCATCCCTGGCAGTGCCCAGCACCCTCTGGGGGAAATACCTTTCCCAAAATCCAACCTGAACCTCCCCTGACACAGCTCCAGCCGTTCCTTTGGGTTTGTTTATTGTTTATATCTATCACTTTATTTATAGTTTACATTTATTTTTGGTACAGTATCACCCCAAAGCATGATAGCATGGTGGGAACCTATTAGGTCATGTTTATTTGTAGTTCATATGTCTCACTTTTGAGCATATCTGAAGGCTGCAGTATAATCTCCTTTTTCCTTCCTTCCTCCAGAATTAAGCTTGGAAATTTTGGTGTTTTTCTGTGCTGATCACCTACCTGCTAATCCAATTCCCAAATCAAGGCCTGGCAGCTGACCAAAACATAGCAGAACTACAGGATGTTAAAATGTAAAGTGTTTCAGGAGGGGAAAAAATAGTAAATGTTTGGAATCCAAAACTCTCCTGCTCAAGTGGCCAGAAGGATTCCTACAGAAGTCCCAGGAAGAGAAAAGGCTCCATCACAACATTCCAGAGAGAAGCAAACACAAAGGATGTGCTGAACCCACGTTGTCCTAAGCCAGGAATTCTGAGTTAAAACCCCACTGGGGCAATAGAAACCTTCATTCCTGGTTTCCCAAATCCCAGTGGCCAAGAGCACAAAAAGCTCATTCACCTGCTCGTTTCTCAACAGAGTCTAATCAAGAGGGACTGCTGAGCAGCACAGCCTTGCTGAGAGAATGGCAGGGGGAGAGGAGAGGTGGCTGAATAATAACACCTAATAGCTTTGAAACTTGAGAGTTACCTACAAAATAAAGTCATGGCTAGGAACAATGGTATTCCAGAAGCTCCTCACTGAATGACTGAATGCATTGTTTAAATCCACGGGACATTTTATTATAAATATGTGCTGGTGGTGTTCAGTAACGCAGAGATTTGAAAAGTCCCCTCAGTGGAGTGATATTGTCGAAATATTTATCTTTCACCATTTTTTGTATTTCAATTGTAATGCTATGTTTAGCTGACAAATGAGATTTGAGGTTTTTGAGTACAATAATCTGGTGTATTCACCTCAGAGCTTTTCTTTTACAGCTTCCCGAGCCAGCTGGAGCTCTCCCTTTGCAGGATCTGTGAGGGATGGATGGAAAACAAATGCAGAAACCTCTGGAGTTAACAGCCACTTCAACCACCCTGTCTTTATCAAGACTGTGCATTTTGGGCTATGCCAAGTGTTAATAAAAACAAATGCACACCTCCAGGCTCTCTTTAAATGCAGAGTTTAAGAGCAAAAGCAAACTGCAGCCACTTGTGTTATCTGGGGGGTGTCACACGGGGCTCTGAAATAATCAGCATGAACCTGGAAGGTCTAAGAAGTAAAACTGCCAAAAGCTAATTCAACAAAGTGAAATGACTGCTTTAAAAGGCTTTACATGCTCGAGGGTTTCAGCCTCCTGCACGGCAGCATCTCCACGCCGAGGGTTCATTTCCCTCCGAGTCCTAAAGCTGCTCCAGCCCCGGATCACGTTACGGGGTTGCGCGGTGCAGCTTGGACCGTGCCAAGAAAATGTCTTCAGCTTTCCTCTTACAAATGTGGCAATGATCAACCCCGAGCGTGATGGGGAGCTTGATTGTGTGTTTAAAGCAATTTAACATGTTGCAACAACATGGTGCTCAGCCCTGCTCCGTGGAGCCATCCCGGGATCCGGCGATGGAAACACCGGGGCTGGCCCACGAACCTGATCCACACCAGCAACCTTCACCTCGTGAGTCATCTCCCTGAGGTAAAGATAATGGATGGAGAGGAAAAACTGAGAGGCTGCTGACAAAAGTTGGCTCCAGCAGTGCAGTTCAGCACTTGGGGCTTTGCTGTGCAGCGGGGAAAAGCGATGCCCAAGCTCAGCTGCGACTCCAGGGCTCCAAATACTTCCATGTTTTCAGGGATTGCTGCAGGACACCAAAAAGTGACTGTTCTGCTGGTAAATTCTGCCAGAGTGATTTCCTCTTTCCTGTAGAAGCCAGGTAGAGCCACAGCCACCACTCCAGAAGATTCCATGAGTTGGGTTCAGCTCCCCAAACACTTCCACTCCAGCGACTCCTGCACAGCAGAAGGATGAACATATTCCCAGAAATCACCTTCCCAGGGAGCACCTCGTGTGAGGGGAGCTCTGACAGCATTAGACCAGAGATGAGACCAGCTGGGGCTCATCTGCATCACAGAATCCCAAAATGCTTTAGGTTGGAAGGGACTTTAAATCATCTCCTGCCACTATCCCAGGAATCATTTGATTATAATTCACTCCTGCTTTTTTTTTAAATATCCAGGACACATTAAAACCACATAAATGTACTTTACAATAGCGAGCAGTGCAGTACAATAGCAAAGATAACAACTTGGGAATAATTTGTAGATCAGCGACCACAAAAGCTCTACAAATAACAGCTGCTGTATTTACATGTCAACAGATTGGATATTCCCTGATGATCCAGATAAACAACTCCACATCTCTGGGAAACAAACAGGCACGTGAGATGCAAAGCAAACAAAACCACAAAAGACCAAAGGATGCCAAAGGGAGCTCTGAAGGCAATCCCAGGGCTGCCAGAACAGGTATTCCAAAGGGAACTCCAGCCCTGGAGCTCACAAGGATGGAACTGCTCCAAGGCACTGGTTAGCAGCACCTGGGCCAGGCAAACCCATTCCCACTGAAATGTCCCAAATCACCTGGGACTCCTCAGGGACAGCAGAGGCCTCTCTCTCACATTCCACAATTCTACATAAAGAGCACAGCAGTAAATTATTCTCAGTGGGAAAGTCATTTTCCTTGTTTCCAGCCGTGCTGGTCCACAGAGAACATTTCCCACCACTCAATCCATACGTTTAAAGCTGTGGATTCCAAACCTTGTTGCTACTTCCTTGGACCCTCTCCATCAAATTTTTATGTGGACAGATGCGAGAGCAACAGGATTCCTGAATTCCTGATTCCTCACAGCCTCCCTCTGTACTACAAGTAGGGTTTGCTGATGACTTGTTCAAAATTATCCATTTAAAAATCCAAGTAAAGGTTCCTGTCAATCCTGACAGTGGCTTCAAGTTTGAGAAGATGAAGCCAGAGAGTTGCACCAGGGCCAGCTGCTCCTGTTGGCACCACAGGCTGTGTCCTGAGGAACCACAAACCACGTGAACACTTTGATTCTGGATTGGAAAACCCATAAAAACACAGGGCTGGAAGAGGTTTTGCACTGCAGTCTTCAAAGCAGTGCTTGGAGCTGTGAATTCAGCTGCTGTGTGGCACAAACCTTACTGAAATCAGTTTAAAAAGTGAGCAGCCCTATAAGAAACAGCATTTCAATTACAACTGCAGTTATATTTTAATCGTTTAAACTCTATTTATGTTTGAAGCAAATAAAAATAGAGAGGGAAGATGAAAAAATAGAGGGAAGATCCAGCATTAACAGGATGTCTGTGTGGGATGCTCATCACCTTGGTGGTTTAGCTGACATTCAAGCACAGACTAAATGCCACCACAAAAGCCATGAGGATTTGTAGGTAAAGCACCAGCGCTGTTTTATTCTCTCCATCTTGATTCTGCAAACAAGATTTTTCTCAAGGAGTTCAACGTCTCTTTGTAGATATAAAAGCTCTTTTTGGAGGGGAGGAAAAACATAAAAGCACAGCCTGAGAGCTATCAAAGTTGAAGTTGAGCTTTGCACTGCGGGGATCTGCCCTATCCCCTCAGTAACAGACCTAATCAATCTCAGTATCTCCCACCACAGATCCATCAGGGCAGGGCCTTATCTCTGCATCAGGCAAGAAGAAAGGCAGAGGCAGCTTGCAGGAAATACTTTCCCTCTCCCTGCTCCATGCGCTGTGCATAGCTGGAATACCACTACTGATAATAAGCTGGACACTTGTGAGCCCCATGTACACTTAATCACTCATTTCCTCCCCTGACTAAGAATAATACCTGGATTTACCCCTCCTGGCACACAGCCAGGGAGTGCCACTGCTGCAGGACCTCAGAGGGATGGCAGCGATGGGGGAAGGCCCTGTGTGGGTTTTTTGGCTCATTTTTACCCTTCCGTGGGAAGTTTTTTTCCCAGATGTTTAAAAGTGTAGTTTATTTTATTTTCTATATGCAGCAAAAATGGTGAGGTTTTTTTATAGGTGTTGAGAACATGGCTAGAAGTCACAGGACTCTAGCTTGCATCGTTTTTTAAAGATTTACTAACTAATAGAATATTGATAACTAGGATGTTCATATTATTAAACTAATAATAAGAAATTTTATTTAGCAATAACATGACCTTTTCTGATCAATTTTGCTCTGTTATACAAATCTATTCTATAGACTTTTTGTTACTTTTTGTAACTACTTTTATTTTTTCTATCTAGCTTAACACATCTCCATTTTGATTACAAATCGACATTCTTGCTTCTAGCACCTGAGCTTGGAAGCTTCTCTTGGGGGTCTTAGCTCAAACCCTGTGTTTGATTCTAAGGTGCTGCAAGGACTCACCTTGATAAATATAATATGATATTAAATATAATAACATCATTTCTGCACAGCTCCAGAGTGAGGGGTAATGCCTGACCCAGAATCAAGGATTTGCAGTGCCCTGAAGCATCACAGCTTTGAGATTTTCCCCCAAATGTAGATGTTTTTTCCACCATCATTCAGTCCTTACCCATTTCTCAAATGCAAAGGGACACACAGACGTTCCTCACCTGGAGGACATTTGTCACCTCCCACCCACTTTCTGCTGGCATTTTCTCTCTTTCTGAGTGCACACACTTGGCTGTGGCAGTTCAAGGCCATAAATCACCATCCCCAACCACTGCTGGCCGTGCCCCTTCCACAGCATCCCGGGGAGCAGAGTGGGAGGGAAGCACTCCACGCCTCTAACAGCAAATATTTTATTTACAAAACCGACGCTTCCACGGTCCATCTCAGCAAAAACAAACCCAGAGCTGGTTTATCCCTACCCACACCACCCTGAGCTTTGTGCAGGCAGCCTTCAGGAACACCGTGTCCCGTCCTTTCCAGCATTTCCAAGGAGCAGGGACATCTCTGCTGGTGCATTTTCCATACAGGAGAACTCAGGAATTGATCTGAATGAATCAAGAGCACTGAGCATTTTGGGTGTTTTATTGCCTTTACTACCACGTGCACCTGCACTGCAGTCCCTCAAGGCCCAATACTCAGATTTATACACTCTTAACACATCTTAAAAGTTAAGGAAGTGATGCTTTTAAATTTTTTTCCCCTCAGAAAGATTTGATTTCTAAAGATCCTCAAGACCTGTTCACTGTCATTCCTGTTATTTAGCAAGAAAAGGGGTTACAAACTGAGTAGTCTGTCTTTAAAACAACAGACTCTTTCCACCTCTGTATGGAGAAAATACTGACAGAACTGAATTTACTCATTTTTGTGCCCAAGATAGAAAATCTGGGCTGCTCCCCTGCCTGGGTTGTGCTGGCACCAACTCACAGGAGATGTATTTCCACTTGCTGGCTCTCTGAAACCATGGGAATGGGAATTTGACTTGGGTCTGGCCACATGCAAATGAAATTTAGGCCATTTTAAAATTTGTTCTGCTGCTCTCAGAAAGAACATTTACAATTAGTTAGCAAACACCACGAGGATGTCTGAAATCTTGCTGAAATTACAGAACTGCGAATTCCCGAAGCACAAACAGCACAACAACTGCTCTTTCCCTTGGTTACCCAACCTTTTCCGTGGAGCGACAGGAAAAATTGGCTTTTCCCCCTGGAGAATTTACACAAGTGTCAGCCCCAGTCGGTGCAGTTTTACAAGACTATAAAGTTAGCAGCCCCTAACACCCAATTAGCAGCTCCCTATATAAAGGAAAACCACTTCCATACCATTGTATTCCCGATAACCTGAGGCTGGCTGCATCTTTTCCCCCCTCTTGCCTCAACGCCAGCTTCCAACTTATTTTCTTTAGAAAAGGGAATTAAGAAGGATTAACACTCCTAATAACCACTGATGAGATGAAGCTTCATAAATCTGCCATATTAAAAAAAAAAAAATTAAAAAAGGAAAATATTTCGATGTCTGCAGCTCGGTCGGCTTAGAACACGAAGTTAAAAGTATTTGACACTGAACAACTCAGGGCATTTTCAGCTCATCTCCGAAATATTTGCACAACTTTTTGTCTTTGTTGCTGTCACTTCGGATCAGTCTGTACCTGAGGATCGCTGCTGAAGCCCTGGCCACTGTCTAAACACATTAACAGACAATTCCCAAGCCTGCAGCTTAATGGACGGTACAAAAAAAAAGGAATGAAGGGTCATTAGCAGGTTTGCAGATGCACCAGAGAGGTGCAGGAAAATCGAGAGCCTTCCCCAGTGTTTGCATGAGCAATGAGAGAAGTCCCCGTGGTCAGCGTTTAATGCTAAAGGTCCTTTTTCCTCAGCAGCTGAACGGGGGGATGGCTGAGCATGGAACTGGGGCCCAGGGAGGCCGGAGCAGCTCCACCTTTGCAGTTTTCACACCCTGGGCCAGGTGAGACCGCTCTGAAGTCAGCCCTGACAGGAGTTCAGGGGAGGTGGCCTCTCTGAGCTCATGCCCACTGACATTTTTCCACGATTTCCGCCTTCTCTGCATCATTTTATTACAGAACCACAGATTCAGGAAATGATTACGGTTGGAAAAGCCCCCCAAGATCATCCAGTCCAAGCTGGGCCTGGTGCCCACCCTGTCCCCAGCCCAGAGCTCTGAGTGCCACATCCAGGAATTCCTTGGACAACCTTCTCTGGGCAGTTCCAGTGCCTGGCCAACCCTTCCATGGAGAAATTCCTGCTGATGTCCACCCTGAGCCTCCCCTGGCCCAGCCTGGGGCTGTTCCCTCTCCTCCTGTCCCTGTTCCCTGGCAGCAGATCCCAAATCCAACCCCTCGGCTGTCCCCTCCTGGCAGGGAGCTGTGCAGAGCCAGAAATTCCCCCTGAGCCTCCTTTTCTCCAGGATAAAGGTGCCCAGGTTAGACAGGAACCAGCTTGGGGTGACAGACAGGTCCCTGAGCAATGTGACACTTTTAATCCTCCATCGTTCTCCCAAAGCAGCACCAAGGTTTGTGTTTGGGCCTGGGACACTGCACAGAGTGCCCTGGCACAGGCACAGCTCACAAGCACGGATTTGGGATGTGTGTCTGTGCAAGGAGGTGTTATCCCTGTCCCACAATCTCTTCCAGGAGAAAAGCTTTTCCAGCAGAAAGGATCTCCAAAAATCCCTTTCAGTGAGCCCTGTTGCTCTGGCAGTGGCTGGGAATATCAGCTTCCAGAGAGCTCCAGGGCTGACATCCCACACAGCTTTCAACAGCAGCAGCCAGCCAAAACTTTCCAGGGGAAGGGAGGGGGATCCATGCAGCTCTCCCTGAGCCTTGTGCCTCCCTGGGGCTGGCTGGCACAGCGGCTGTGTCACCAGGCTGTGACATCAGCTGGCCCCGTGTCACACAGAGCGCCGCTGCCACCCGGGAGATCCCAGCTCTGTTTGCTCTCCTGAATCCTTTATGTGCACTCCCTGCAACAGCAGCTCAGCACAAAGCACTCACCCAGGCACATGATGCCTTAAGTTTTAGCTTTTCTATTTTTCAGACTCTGTGCTGGTTCAGTGTGCAGTTCTGGGTTCATATTCAGGGTTGGGGAGCTCTCTGCACAGAGCAGGGACACAAAACAATTCCTTTCCAGCTGGGCACCAAGCACAAATTTGAGGCCCAGGAGTGGAAACAGCAGTGAAGGAAGAGAGGGAACAAGGAGGATGGAGCTGCATCACCTGCAGCTGGAATTGGACAATTCACTCCAATCTGCTGATGGACCCAAACCTATCAAAGTGTGAGGCCTCGTGCCCAGGATCCATTTTGTGCCCATGTGTGGGTTTGACTTGGGTGCAGCCCCAAGGGGTTCCTGCACTGTCCAGGCTGGATCCTTTCAATAAATCCCTTTTTAACCTTTTACTCTGCCTAGTCTCTGTTTCCAGGTCAGCCTTTCTAGGCAACACACATTCCCTGAATCAGCACTGCAGGATGTTCCTCTGTCCCCCTCACTGTGTGCAAGCTGAGACACCAAAGTACAGGGCAGGACACTAAAGTGTCTCAGGGCAGGAGAACAGGAGGTAGATCCCACCCTGCAAAATCCAGGATAAAGCTGGAGCCCTGGTTTTACCTCCTGGCACCATCTGAGAACCTGTGTGGAAAACAGTCCTAAGGAAAATTATGCTCTGTGTGCACCCAAAAGTACAGTTCCCTGCCTTTAACTTTCAAACAACAAACAAGTAGGAATACAACACATCCAATAAAATATTTCAGCCAAAAGCAAGATATAAGTCAGTTGTTTTAACTACAAACCTGTCCTAGTAGCACATTTATCTTTTTACAAGTTGAAACCAGCCAGACTGGTTTAAAAAGCCAGACTACAAACCTATATCACTTATTTACAAAAATAACCTAAAATGCATCATTTTTTTCCCCTCATAAATTCACATTTGAACTTTTCCAAGGTGGAAACACGCTCATTTAAACGCTCCTATTTTGTAAAAATAAAGTTTGATTATTTATCCTTAGGTGTGAGGATTTATCCTACCCTTTCTTTCCCCTTGGACTGCTCTGCTGTGGTTTTGCCAGGTTCCCTTTTTCCACACGTCTTTCAGCGCTAAAAGGAGTTTCTTAAACAGGAGCGAGCCCAGCCCAGCAGGTCCCTGAGGACTCTGAGGTTTTTGTCACAGAGGATGATTCCAGGTGCCTTCCCTCTGCCCAGACAGAGTGCCCAGCGGGTTCCAGCAGAGGGAAATGGGAATTGGCACTATCAGGGTGACAGCTCTGCCCCGAGATTCCTCTCACTGACCTGCCCAGGTGAGCAGGGCTGTGCTGGGAGCCCAGTTTGGGAGCACATCCCGATTTCCCTGCAGCCAAACTCCTTCTCTCTTTGGCGAGCCCTCGGCAGCCCCACCCAGCCCAGGGAACGCCTTCCCCGAGCTAACGAACTTCTGCTGCTTTTCCTTGGCAAACCCAGCCCCAGCTGCGAAACTCCCCAGCTACTGAGTCAGCCACCAGCAGGAAAAGTCACCTTGGTTTTGTCCTGACCTCACACATCCAAAGGAAAGCTGGATTTGGCCACCTGGGAAGTCTGTGCGAGCTGGAGGAAAGATAAGAAGTCAAGTGGGGAAAATAAAATGAATTTAATTGAAAGGGAAGTTTGGAAAATGCTGAAGTAAGGGTTTATTCCCAGGCAGGATTACATTCCCAGATAGGTCAGGTGTGGAGTATTTGGGAGAGGTTCCCCACTCTGCACTGTGTGAACTCCTTCCCTTTCAGCAGGACAGGAGCATCCTGTGGAGTCCCCATCCCTGGAGGTGTCCAAGGACATCTGGAGGTGGCACTCAGAGCTCTGGGCTGGGGACAAGATGGGCACCAGGCACAGCTTGGACTCGATGCTCCAGGAGAGCTTTTCCAAATTTCAATAACTCTGGGATTCTGTGCTCAGATTTCTACAGCCCCACTTGTTGTCTCCAAATAATTCAGGCCCAGAGGTGACCACACAGTCGTGGATGGTTCTGATGAAAATCATTTCCTTTGGTGCCTTTTAGTCCTAAAAATTCCCCTGATCTACTGCTCTTGCTCGTGCTTTAGGCTTCCAGGACCCTCTATCCTAAACCTCTGTTCCACTGGAGCAACATTGTCCTTGGACCTGTGACAAGTTTTGACTGGGGAGAAGAAGGGAAGGGGGGAAAAAAAGTAAAGACATTTTAGTCCCCTTCTGAGAGCTATGAGATGAAATTTGTGCCAGCTTCAAGCACAGTCCGTGTGAAGGGTCAGGAAAAGTTCACAGCTTTTTTTTTCATAGATATAAAACTGATTTAACTTCAAAATTTTACTATTTCTGCTCCAAAAAAAAAAAAAAAATAAAGCTTATGGGAATATCTGGATCAGGCTGATAAAAAGCTACAGCAGAGTTCCCATGGTTCCTGAAATTCCTTCAGGGCAGAACCTGCAGAGCTTGTTAACAAAACCTCTTTTAAAAGAAGATGGGCACTGCCATGAGTGTGGGGCTGGAGGGCAGCTCCAAGCAGCACGGATTTTTCCTAGGAATGAACACTGGGTGGAAAGAAAAGTATTCCTAATTTTTAGGATTCTTTGTAATGAAGATTAAACATAAATCTCGAATAAACACTAGAAGCATCAACCTCCAGGAAATAATGACTGCACATAAAAGCTAAAAAACATTCAAAGGAAAATCAACAGGAGACATCTATAAAAAAATACTGCAGTTCACTCTGAATTCTCCAGTTCATTATGATTTAAAAAACACAAATATCTTTGGCTATGTGAACAAATATTAAGAAACTGAACAATGAGAACTAACACAGAGCGTGTTTCCATGCCCATTTTAAAGCAATAAAATCTCTTCCTCCAGTATCTGTGGGTGAGATTAACCATGAGTATTATCTGACACAAAACCAAGCCAAAGTCTCAAATTTGGTGTTTCTTTGACAAATTGCTGACTTGGATATGCAACTGAAACAGAACAGGTACAGGGATTTAAATTCTGCCTTGCAGATAAAGTGGTTCAGGGTGGGTTTATTAAACCAGGAGGGGAAAAAGCAGCTCAGGGGCCACCACATGAATCTCAAAAGCTTTTGTCTTTCACACAAGTTTAGCCGAGACTGGCATGAGAAATGACCTTCTCCAAAAGGCAAAACTTTTAAAAAAACTTTTTCATTTTGCTTAATAGAAAAAGCAAAGCTGGAGAGGAAGGAATTTTTTGGGAGTCTAGACAGGACTCCAAACAAACTTCAAAGAGCAGCCCACTCCCAGAGCAGCTCATCCAGGGAGCAGATGGGCTGAGAGGGGGGAAAAAGCCCTGCAAGCCCTCTCAGACATCCTGGCTGCTGCTGCAGGAGGAGCAGCCCCGGGACAGAGCAGATCATATCCTGCTACTTGAGGCTTACAAAAATAACCTCCAAGAGTTATTAATTAATTCCCAGCTGAAGGCAGCACAGGGGATGAATCAGAAGAGCCCACATTTCTCCCAATTTGCACTGTTTTCATTAAATAAAGTTTGAAAATCTGCAAAAAGCCTCTTTGGGATGTGGCAGGCAGTTGCCATCTCCATGATTTTTCCTGCTGTTATCCACAGGAGACAGCAGCCCCAGCAGGATCCTGCCTGGCCCCTCAGCTCCTGCAGGAGACCCTCCCTCACCAGCTTTAAACCCAGAATTTGAACAAGAGCAGCATTTTATCACTCCTTTACAACTTGGGAGGGGGAAGCTGATTTACAGCCACTCATAAATCTGGGCTGGTGCAAAATAATCAACCCACATCTCTTGGTTTGGTTTGAACAGGATTTTTTTTTTCTCTCTCTTCTTTTTAAAAGCAAAAACACGTGTTGATTGATGGCCCTTTTTTTTTTTTTTTGCAGGTTCATGTTCATCTTAATGAATTGTTTATGTAAAAACAAAAGCTTCATACCATTGTGAATCCTCTTTAGATGGCTTCAGGGGAAGAGTCATTATTTCAGCTGAAATGACCTTTCATTTCAAATTGTTGAATACAATTGAAAACTTAAAACAGTCAGAAACCAGCAAGACGGTTTGGTTTTCTCTAATAAAATACTCTGAGTCAAAGTGAATCTTTTTTTCCAGTGTTTTAACAATTATTTTTACATTTTCCATTGGTCAGAGCTTTACATCTCAAAAAAAGCTAGCAGATGCCAGCTCTCAGCTGTGTGCTTTGCTCAAAGAACAAGATGAGGGATGCAAGTCGAGGTCCAAACCTCAAACTCCACAAGTGATTTGTTATTGTAGCTGCATCCCAGCACAGCATCCTTTGGCTGAGAACAGACAGGGATGGAGGGAGCAGGGAGCAGCCTGGGGGGAGCCATGGAATCACAGAATGGTTTGGAAGGGACCTTAAATCCCATCCACTGCACCCCTGCCATGGCAGGGACACCTCCCATTGTCCCAGGCTGCTCCAAGCCCCAATGTCCAGCCAGGCCTTGGAATCCAGGGGCAGCCAAAGATCCTCTGGGAATTCCATCCCAGCGCCTCCCCACCCTCCCAGCCAGGAATTCCTTCCCAATCTCCCACCTAACCCTGTTCTCTTCCATTGCCCCTTGTCCTGGCACAGTGTGCCCAGAGAAAAATGCCCTGGGCTGGGGCTGACTGGGGACAGGAACTTCAGCACCTGAGGAACACTCGGATCCATCAGAGGCTTTCGTGTGATGACACCTGAGCCACATCCCCAAATGATCCCTGGAGCTCCCCCTGGGCTCACTCTGGAGCTTGTCCAGGGAAGGGAACGGAGCTGGGAGAGGGGCTGGAGAACCAGGAGAGGCTGATGGAGCTGGGAGAGGGGCTGGAGAATCCCTGAGGGAGCTGGGAAGGGGCTGGGGAATCCCTGAGGGAGCTGGGAAAGGGCTGGAGAAT
>VXBQ01011146.1:16963-31082 GCA_013400175.1 Phainopepla nitens
GGGCTGGAGAATCCCTGAGGGAGCTGGGAAGGCTCAGCCTGGAGCAAAGGAGGCTCAGGGGGAATTTGTGGCTCTGCACAAGTCCCTGCCAGGAGGGGACAGCCGGGGGGATTTGGGATCTGCTCCCGGGAACAGGGACAGGAGGAGAGGGAACGGCCTCAGGCTGCACAGGGGAGGTTTGGGTTAGATATTTGGGGAAAATTTCTCCATGGAAAGGGTTGTTCAGTGCTGGCACAGCTGCCCAGGGCAGTGGTGGTCACATCCCTGGAGGGATTTAAAATCCCTGTGGATGTAGCACTTGGGGCCACGGTTTAATGGTGACCATGGTGGTGCTGCTGGTTATGGTTGGACTTGATCATCTTAAAAGTATTTTCCAACCTTAACAATTCTATTTAATAACTAAATTAATCATTCAATAATTCAATAATTCAAATAAATTAATAATTACATTTATTATTATTGTTATTTTACTTTGTGTGTTTTTAAAAACAAACTGAGCAAAGGGAACAGGGACTGAAGGAATGCAGAGAGCAGGTGACAGCTCCAGGAGCAACCCTCACCCAAACCCCTCAGGGTCACAGCCATGAGCAGAGGGTGGAAATCCAAGAACTTGTGGAGATGTCCCTAGGAAAGCTGTGGGAGGGGAGCCTAAATCTGCTCAGGGCAACCTGGGCATCCCCAGCCCCTCAGGGATCTGCCCTCAGAGGCTCCTGAGAGGATTTTGGGGGATTTGTCACAGGGGAAAGGCTGGCTCTAACAGCCCAGCAAACTCCTCACTGCTTCATTTGAACATGGCATTAATCTGGGATTTCTTTCTATTTAGTCTGGGCAGGAAAATGATGAAAACCAGACCTGGCAACCTCTGATGTAGGAGGGGACTTTACCTCCTTGGAAAAGGGGCAGCTGCAGCCCCTGCCGATGTCCTTGTGGTGCCACATCCCCTTTTCACCTGCACAACCTTGGATTTACCTGCACTTTCCAAAGAAATCACAGGGAATTCCAGCCTTTATTTCCCTTTTAAATCAGAGACCAGACAAATAATTTTCTCCTGTGCCAGACAGGATTTTTTTTTCTGAAGGAATATCCAATATTTTCATTATATTTTGCAAACAACTCAACTCCCAAGGCTCTGCAGTGGCTGAAGACCTGCACCCTCATCACAGTGTTTATTTGCATCACAAATAAAAGCACCTTCTAGTGGTGGAATCCCGTTAAAAATAAACAGTCTGGGAAAACTTGGCTTTTCAAACTGGCTTGTACATTTGGTTCATTATTGTCCTTCCCCAGCTCTTATCCAAACAGTCCTGACAGTTTGTTTATGAGAGCTCTGCAGAGCTCTGCCTACCCTCAGAGTGCTGGGGACAGAACCTCGGGGAAGCTCTCACTGTGCCCTGACCTTACAAATAATACCAAAATGAAAAATAAATAAGTAAAACAAACTCAAGAGAGTAAACTGTTTAATTTGTGGACAACACAGGAAACCATTCTCTGGTGACTCACTGGCAGTTAATCAGAATTTCTACCTGAAACGCTACGTGTGACATCTTTTAATTTGAATTTATAGCACCAAATATATCAGGAAGTATAAAATTCACCCTAAAAACCTTCTGCTTGTGGGATTTTTAGGTAGAACTCATGATTCCTTCTGCTGAAGCCCCATTAAAGCAGCAATATAAATGTTCCCATATCCAGTGAAGCACTGAAGTCCCATGTTTTTATGTTCTATATAACAGTCTATATATATTTGTGTAACAACGTACACATGTTGTTTTCTAGACAGCTAAACTCTTTTTTTTTTTTCTTTTTCTTTTTTAAATGAAGTTTGATTCTGGTAAACTGTTCAGTCCATTTTTACCCACGACAGATTAAAAGCACAAGTTGCAGCAGTTCAGCTTTGTTAAGTGCTACTCCATTAAGATCCTCAGTTTTCCCCAGCAAGGCTGGAAGATGAAAGGGAGCTCCATTTCCAGGCTTTTTCCCAGAGGAAATGCTCAGTGCCACAAGGAGCTGTTTCAGGAAAATATGGAATTAAGAGAAGCCCAAAGTCACTTTAGAGGTGCCATCAGTCACCCACAGGAGCTGGGATTCACTGACAGCTCTGGGCTAGACTCAACAGAGTCCAATCCCTTCCCAAAAATCCCATGGCAGCTCCTCCAAGGTGTGATTCCTCAGGGAAAGCTCACCTGGACCCTTCCTTTAACAACACCTTTAAACACAGGTGTAAACACAGAGTGAAATCCTCATCACCTTGTTGGAATTCCTCAATAATTCCTACAGAGCAGAGCGTGGGAACATGATTATTAAAAAATATTAAGTAAAACCAGCTTTTTAAAGATGATTGAGGGGCTTTTTAAGAACCCCACATAAAATGGAGCCTTTGAAACGAGATTAGAATTTACAGCTAAGCACCAAGATAACGAGCACACACCAACACGTGGGAATCCTGTCCTGAATCCACATAAAATCCAGTGTTAGAGCACTGCTGCAGGACTGCAATGAACTGCACCAGCCAGAGAATTCCAGAGCTAAAACTGCCATTAATTCCCCAGGAATGTGCTTTGCCTTTGCTTCCAGCCTGTCACCCAGCACTGACCTTGCCTTCATCCTCTCTCTGCCCGTGAGGATGCACCACAGGGCATCACCTGAAAATCATGGAATTGCAGAGGTGATGCTGTAGCTGAAATTGATTTTGCAGCCCTGAGAGCAAGCAGGGGAGCTATGAAAAAAATCCAGGTCCATTTTCCAGTCTGCAGTGGTTTTGCTGAGCTCGAACAAGCTCAACCTTTCTTATGCCTTTAATTTTTAAAGCGTGATGAAGTCAATGTGATTCCAAAGCTGCTCATGGGCAGGAATGCTGGAAAAGAAGCAGGCAGAGAAATGTTCCTGCATTGCTGCACACGCATCAGCCCTGCCCTTGGATTATTTGGATCCAGGCAAAAAAGCTGCTGAGCTCAGCCGGGCTTCAAAGAAGTTTTGCTGCATCTTCTGCACGGAAAAATTGTGATAAGGAAAAGAAGGGTGAGGAGGAGCCAGGGATTATTCCTCTGCTGGGCTGCTCCCTCTCAGTGTGGGGCAGACAGGGTCAGGCAGTGACCCGTGACGCCTCGGAGCCGGCTCCTTCCCGAGGCTGCTCCTCAGGGACAGCAGGAACAGCTCAGCCCCGACCTGGAAAATCCCTCCTGGCCCAGCTGGATCAGCAGGGATCTCCTCACAGCTTGTATTTAGCCAGAGGACACTCAAAAATCTGAGCAGCAGACCTGCTTTAGGGATTTTTCTAAAGGCAGTTAGTTGCAGCCTGTCACGCCGGTGAGTATTTGGGGAGTTTTAAATCCAGCATCTCTCTGGCTGTTGGGACTGGCAGGAGTCCCAAATCCTGATTAAATGTTTGCTGAAAAGCAGGAATGCCATGTGGCTCCAGAAAGGAGAAGACAGCAGCTCAGCCTCGTGTTGTTTTCCCTGTCCAAATTATCCAGGAGTCCACGCAGTGAGGTAACTGCCTGGAGAACCTTTCCTGAAAATAACCTGATTTTCTGCGCTCCCCGTGCACAGTTCTGGGGCCACCACTGCCAGCATTTTCCATTCCCATCTCTCCTTTTTTCTGATCATAAACAACAAATCTGCAACTCCAGGATTAAGATTTAATTCTCCTCCAGGATGCATTTGGAAGCACATGACGGATCCTCACCAACTCTGCTAAATTTAGCAGCACCACAACAATTAATGTGCACCACCCGCTTCCATGTCAAATGTTGTCCCAGTCTTGCAGATTTTTCCCATCTTCGCCTGAAATTTTCTTTTCACAAGGTGCCAAACAAAGCAATATTTACTCTGTTGCTAACACAGGAAGCATTGTTATCCAACAAGCCAAAGAAGCTGACTGCACTTATGTTTTTTGGCTGAAGCACACCAAGTTTAATTGCTGAAATACCCTTAAAATTTGATAAAAAGGAAAAATAACATTCAGTATTGCTAGAGGAATTTCAAAGCATAAAAAGAAGGGGCTGTAAAATAACATTAGAGGCTCAATTTCAGAAGTGTCTTTCAAAAAATGTAACCCCAAATGTCAACTCTGGTGAGCCCTGCCATTAATCAGCTTATGCCACTGCTTTGCATCAGTTGTAAGATCTAATACTCTGAGTAGGGACAGAGAGGGCACTTCTCCCTCAGAGACAGGGAAATCACTGCCTGGAGAAAATTCTGTATTTTCTTTAGGCACTAAATAGCTCCTACAGTGCTGCAGCTGGCAGAATAGGAACCAGCAGGACAGTTTTGGTAAATAAAAGCTGGAGAGCATCAGTGCCATGAAATGCCACCCCACAGCCACTTCCACTTGTCATTTACAGCCTGAAATGTGTTTGAGCCCCCCCCAGCACAGCCTCCTTCCCCAGATGGGTGCTGATTCTCAGTTATGAAAGGTATGAAATGAATAAATAAAGCCCAACCTACATCTGGAATAAATATCCATCAACAAGCTTTAAACAAAAAAAAAAAAAAAGACCTTATTCAAGAGGCGTTTGTATCAAGCTTTTAAATTCTCACTTGGTAGGAGAGGAACACACAGAGTGAAGCAATGCAATAAAAATGTCTGGGCCCAGATCTGGGATTTAAGGGTTAAGGGTACAACCTGTTGATTGCTTTCCCTCACCTCAAACATATGGATTTGCACTTCAGGGCAAACCTGCAGAGGAACCCTGTGCCCAGAGCGTGTGTGGAATTCTTGGAAAGGTCACTGGAAGGCAGAATGTACCTAAACGTGGCCTGCAGACCCTGCTGCTCCAGGGAGCAAAGATTTCCCAGCTCCACAGGCCCTGCTAAAATCACAGCCTGTTCCAGGAATTAAAAGGATTCATCCACCAGCAAAGGACAGGGCAGTAATTGGTTTACAAGCATAAAAATCAGCCAAATACTCTAATTTTACCATTGGTTTCCAACATCTTTTCATTGGATAATAATGAAGGAAAGGATATCTGGATGTAATCAGAGCAGGAATTATCAATATGCAAAGACCCAGACTGTTCAGTGCTCCAAAGTCCTCCTTTCCTCCTAAGTGAGCTCCCTCCAAGTGCAGAATTCCCATTAATCCTCTCCAAAAATGTACTGGGAAGAACAGGAAAGGAACAAGAAAGAAGCTCTTAGTGATAAAGCAGAAAAGTGGGGTTTAAAACCTCCAGAAAACAAATCTGAATGAAGTTACCAGACAAGTATGAGGAGCTTTAGACACCCTCCTTTCTCCCATCAGTGAGAAATCATCTGGGATGCTTTATGAATAAATCAGCCAGGTGCTTTAAAAATAAAATTAGCCTTTTTCTGATGGACATTTTTGCCCCAAGTCTGACCCTGAGGATCCCTAGGAAGTGGCAGGACCCCAGTTTGTGGGAACAGCCCACGGGTTTGGCTGGAAACTCCTTTGCCCAGAGCCAGGAAGAGCTGAGGGTTTGCACCAGTCCCACCAGAGCCCCAGCACCACTGGGGGAACTGGTGCCAAACTGGTTCTGAATTCATGGGTTCACCCACTGGGGCAGAAGAGGAACCACTGATGCTGCATTTCACTCCTTGGGTGATACAGGACAGGGCATGTGGGAGCAGAAATTATAGATGTTCTGCTTCTGTAAAGTTTGAGAAATGGAAAATCCCATTTTTGTAACTTCAAATTGACATTCTTGCTTTTTTTTACCTTTACTATTACAGCATGGCTAAAGCTAAATATTCTAACCCAGTAAAATAAGCTGGGTACAGAAAGACAGACAAAGGAATTTTATTGGGATTGAATTGAAGTTTGTTGGCAACACTCTCAAGTGCAGCATGATGGAAAAATCCCTGGATTGCCCCATCCCTGGGAATCCTGGATTGAACATCCTGAGTGGGATTGATTTGATGTGTCACCACATAAACACAAAGAGTTACCAGGACATGATGGACCAGCAGGGATTACTGGGAATTCCTGGAAATTCCTCCCAATTTCACTGGTGATCATGCTGATATAGTTGTCCCCAGAATTAAAGCTCCTGTGTACTAATTAATTCATTAATACCTGAAAGCAGCACTGGTGCCATCCCAATCCCACACTGCTGGGTGCTATCCCTGGAAATTGTTTCCAAGGCTGGAGGTCACAGCCCAGGCACTGGAAAGGATTTTAGAATGGGGATTTTAGAGCAGAAATTATTGTGGTCTCTAATTAAAAGGACACCCCTCCTTCTTCCTCGATAAGCAGGAACATGAGCAGTTTCTGTGGTGAATGTTTGGGTGAATTTGAGAGATTTGTGGATCTCTGCAGCCAAGTGGAAGAAGAAGCCAAATCAAAAGGTGTGGCAGAAAAGAACCACCTGTGTCATTATTCCATGGGAGCTCTGGCTGGAATGAACCAGCAAAGAAAGATAAACTTACAAAAACCAGACAAAAAAATACATTTTTCCCATGTAGTCACCAAAAGATCTCTTGAAAGTTCATAATATTTACCTTCAAAGCAAAAAAAAAAAAAAAAACCAACACATTTCAATGGAAGGATATGAAAGCTAATTTGCACAAGCATGCAAAATTCAGCACTTAAATTCACATCTCACGTTCCTCTGTGCTGGTCTCCACACTGGATGATGTGCTGACAGACGTGGAGGAGTGAAATCAGAGCACTATCTCTTGAAAATGGCCAAAAAAGTGATTTCTCACCAGATGGGAGCTGTAACAACCCTGAAGTGTTTCAGCCCTCTCCCACTTTTTTGCTTTTCCCCTTGCCCAGTGTGACACAGCTCAAATCCACCAGCTCAGCATTTCCAGGGTGATCCTTATCCAAAGGGGTTTTATCTCTACTCTGACATGAAATTAAAAGCTACATTAATAACACCACCTATCAAGATGATATTTAAAAAAAAAAATAAAAATAGACGTGCACTTAAAGGTTGTTTAATGTTGCTTCTGGCCAAACCTTAAAGCAGAACTCAGGCCTGGAAGTCTGATCTGAGAATTCCTGCCCCCATAACACAACGCTGTGCCCCAACATTAAAAGCCTGAGCTAAACATTCTGAACACCATGTCCACATTTCACCAGTTTCTACATCTTCAAGTAGAAGTTTTGGTGTTTTCACCCTTTCCCTAAAGCAAATTATCCTCCTTGAATCCTTTTCAGCTGGACTCTGGTCCTTCAGGATCCCATTGGCACAAATCTTTTCTCCAAGAGCATTTGATGCCCAGGATAATGTGGGGAAAAGCTGATTTTCCAGCCCATTGTCCTTTTCCCAGGAGGATTGTAGGACTGTGCTTCACTGAGGGAATCAGAGACCCTCAGTGGGGTCTGTGTGGGAGTGTGTTCCCTAAAAAATAAATGTTTTCCAGTGAGAAAAGCACGCAGCCATCCCACTGTTTACTCCAAACCTCCAAAATTAATCATTTCTAGCATTACTTTATCTAAATCTGTGCTCAAGGAATCTGCTGTTTATCATGCTACGATCTCACTGCTGCCAGTTTCATCACCAGAGACTTTACTGAAGTGTATTTCTCCACAGAAATAGTAATATTTTTTAAAAAGGGGATAATATAGGATAGGGCAGCAATGAAAATGTTGTCTACAGCAAGATTAGCTGGCAAGCTCAGTTTCTGAGGTCAGCAGTATCAGTGTTACACATGAATTTATATCCTTCAGCGATTTGTTGGATTGGAGTGTTTGTCCACCTCTCCTCTTGGAAGCTGGACAATCATTACAAACTGGATTTGGAGACAACCTAGCAGGTTTTATGTCATCTATTTCTCCAAAGTGAAATTGTCTGATTTTTTTTTTTTTTTCCCCTAGCTGGAAAAATGAGAGAAGTGCAAAGATCTTTGTACTTAACCCTTCACTTTTCCTGGGCTGTGTAGCCCAGAGCTCACTTAATGCAAATCCCCCATTTATTATTACCCTAAAATTCAGACATTCCCTAATTGTGGAGGACAAATCCACCAGTGATTAAGAGCGGAGGAGGAAAACGAGGCGTCAGTCTGAGGTTTTCTCCCCTGGATGTGCTCATTTAGTCATCTTTTCCTGCTCCTTATTTTTCATGGCAAGCTCGGCATTTTCACCTGGGGTCCATCAAAGCTGGGCTCAGTTCTGTGTGTACAAAGGCAGGGGGAAGACGACGAGGTTACTGCGGAGGCAGCTTTGGGGTGGTCTGTTTAGATCCAAGACATTTCTCCAAGGAGCAGCAGCGGCACCGGCACTGACTCCTCCTTCCCGGCGGAGTCGGGCTGCAAGAGCTGCAGCGGGGATGGGAAAGGATGAAGAATTCCTGCCCAGGGCAAGGCTGAGCTCAGGCAGGAGCCCGAGGAAGCTTCTCCAGGCTGCACTGGAGCTTTCCCAGGCCGTGCTGGAGCTGGGGGTAAGCACAGGACCGCAGCTCCGTGCCTTCGATCCAGCCACTTTAACGAGCGAGGAGCCGGGGCTGTGGAAGGAGGAGAAACGCACGTTTCCATCACTCCTTATAAAAGAGCAAGAAAATGTCAAACACGGAGGTAAAAGTCGTATTTCACGAGGGCTCAGGCCCAAAGTCGCTCTCCCCCTGCACCTGCAGGGTGAGGAACATGTGCTGGACTGCTCTGT
Source organism: Phainopepla nitens (assembly GCA_013400175.1). Lineage (NCBI taxonomy): Eukaryota > Metazoa > Chordata > Aves > Passeriformes > Bombycillidae > Phainopepla > Phainopepla nitens. Next base: position 25,527 of record VXBQ01011146.1, read on the forward strand.
GCTGGCTCAGTGCTCAGCATTTGGACTGGACCCGCTCCAGCTGCTGAATAAATATCTCTTTGCGGGGAGGAGGGAGCTGCATTCCTTACTCCAAACACGGGTTTTCTGCTCTGAAATTCTGAAAGAAACGTGTACTTGTGAAACATGAGGAACTGAAATCCTCTCTGCCCCTCCGGCCTGGGCAAAGAGCCCTCCCTGCTCCTTGGGCACCACATCCGTGACCCCCGGCCCGGCCACGGGGCCAGCACTCAGAACTCTGCTCCTGGGCTTTTCTTCCCAAGGAAGGCTGATTTCCAACAGGGGCACTTCTGGGAATTACATGAGGGGAAGTCAGAGGGATATAAAACCCGTTTGGGATCAAGACTTGTGGATTCCCCCATCCCTGGAAGTGTCCAAGGCCAGGCTGGACGGGGTTGGAGCACCCTGGGACAGTGGAAGGTGTCCCTGGGGTGGGACTGGATGGGTTTGAAGGTCCCTTGAACCCAAATCATTCCAGGATTCTGGGATTTTACCCCAATTTCAGGATCAGTTGGCTCCACACAGCAGCAACAACAGATGCTGGGGAAAAGGGAGCTGGGAAAGGTACCAGAGAACCAGCTGCTGCTGGAAGTCCCCTCAGAGGGTCACCCTGTCACATCACATGTGCCCATAAACTCTGTCTGTACACGTACAAGTGGTGGTAGAATTGAAATTGGGAACAATGAGAGCGACTTGAAATTCTACAAAAACTCTTTACCATCCACATTTTAGGTGTATTGTATAAAGAACCCAAGAATTACCATATTTGAGAACAAAGAGAGCTCTGGAAAAGCATAATGAAGGAAGCTGAACAGAAAAGAAAAAAGGAACAGATGTCAGATTATCCTTAAACAAAGTTACCAGTTTATTTTCCCACTGATTTGAATATCTAAAATGTACATTTTTTGCCAAGGCAAACAGGTGATTAAAATACATTAAAAATCCCAGTGAGCAAAGGGCCACACTTGCATTTGCCTGACATTTGTCAGCCATTCCCCAAGTGTCAGCACACGCAGAGCAGAGCAACAAAAATATTAATTTTACAAAGGCTGACTGTTTAATTGCAATTAACTGCGGCCTCACCAAAGGCAAGCTGCACTCTGGAGCGCACATAAGCCTCATTTATCCTGCAAGGACAGCGAGATGAAGCTGGCATGAAATACTAAGATCACAATTGCTGTTGGCAAACCTTCTGAGGGGAAGCTGCTGGCTCGGATGAGCACGGATTACACAAAGGAGCAGCGAGGGAAAACACAGCCGTGAATCAGCCCACAAAATGTCCTTTCACTGAGGAGCACGGGGAGCGGGTGGGCTGCTGGCAGCAGGGGTGGGCAGGATGCTGTGGATGGCTGGAATGCCAGGGAGTGCCAGGATAACCTCTGGAGGAGGGAGGGAAGGCTCAGCACAGTCTCCTTTACTGCAGGCACTGCTGACGAACTGAACGAGTGCCATCGTCGAGCTCATTAAGGTTCTTGCCCAAACTTCTCCTGCTGGAAAGCTATCCCAGTGCCTCACAGCTCTTCCACTTGGAAAACATCAACTCAAAGCTACTGATGGCCAGTTTAGACAAATTTCACTCTGCATCAGCACTGCTGTGAGCCTCGGCTGCGTTCCCTGCCTGCCCCGAGTCTCTGAGGATAAACTGCGCTCACAGAGCAGCAACATTCCCTTGGCCTGACTGAACAGGCCCGACCTGCAGCCTCACCAAGGAGCCTGGCCACAGCAGTGCTGGTCTCCAGAATCATAAACCATAGCTGTGCACAGAATTCCCGAGGTTTTTCCAGACCTTTTCACTCCCCTGGCTCCACTGTTTCAATCCCAGTTCCCTGATACACCCCAGGACATCATTTTCCCGTTCCGCTGCATGCCCACGGGGATGATTCCCAGTTGCTCGCTTGCTACACTCCCATTTCCCTTCCTTTTTCCATGTTCTCCATGACTGCCAAAATGCAAAAAGCACAGAGGACAGAATCTTGCCTCAGAGAAATCCAGCAAACATTCCTACCCACCTGGGGCAAAAAGCAGGCAAAGAAAAAGGGCTCTCAGGAACTGTGAGGAATAAAAAGCTTCTTTCAGAGGGCCAGAACTGAGACTGGATCAATAGCTTCCATCAAGAATCACCAACTTCCAGGGTGGGCACAAGTGGGAATTAGAGCTTGGTTATGAGGAGAGAAAAACCAGGATGGGGACTAGAAGAGCATGAAAGGAAGAGAGGGATCCCATTGCTAAAGGAGAACGTGTGAGATGGGCTGGACAGGGCACAGCGGCCACACGTGAAATAAAACAGCCAGGATCGTAATGTTGGGACTGGGAAAGGAATTCTCAGCCTTGGGAAGTCTGTCCAGCCCAAAAACAAGCACACACACATTCTGTGTTAGGGGTTTCCCAACTCCTGCACCGGCTGAAGAGCCAGCAGAGTCCCTGGGAAGATGTGAGCATCCCTGTGGGATGAGCTGCTCCAAGAAATACTGCAAGGACGTGTCTGTGTGTTGTGCTAACAGTGCAGCTGTTGTGCAATGTGTTTATCCCACAACTGCAAACAATCAGGAGCTCTTGGAATATGAGTTTACAGAGGTTTGCAAAGGTAGTGGTTTGCCCTGAGTGCTCAGGGTGTTTTGGTTTTGGGGTTGGTTTTGTTTTGCTCTCCCCACTTCAGGTGCAATTTCTTAATCTAATGACAGGTGGTGACAAGCAGTGCTGCCAACACACCTTCCAAGGGAGGATGCATCTTCTCTATCACATTTTAGAGGACTAAATTCCATTACATGGAATTTGATGACATGATTAGGGCCTAATTTCTGTTCCTGGTATGCTGCAGTAAAGTTAATTTCCCTGAAATGTGTCCTGACTGTTGTGGGAAGCAGGTTTTCCCCACGTTGTAGGTGACTGAATTTATTCTCTCTTGTAGGAAAGTTGTATTTAACACCCTCCTGGACATTTGCTATGGAAAACTAACCAGAAATCCCAAAAAACAGACAGCAACAATGGAACAAAGGAAGAAAAAAAATCCAGGTGATTGAAATGCTACCAAAGCAAGGCTTTAATCAACAGAATTAATTGGTTTGAAAAGGAAAAAAAATCCTTGGATTTTAGAAATGCTGACCAGAAATTCTTTCAGAGAGCGAGTTTCCATTGGAGAATGCCAAAGCTGCACAATCCAAACATTACCTGGAGAGGGTTCAGCACTGACACATTTGCTGCAGACCCTCCCTGCTGACTGCAATCCCCAACAGCAGCGCTGTGAGGGGAACTGGGATTTGGGGGAACTGGGATTTGGGGGAACTGGGATTTGGGGGAACTGGGATTTGCCCCTTCTATTCCTCAGAGCCTCCAGTTTTCAGCTGCCCCCTCCAGAGCTGATCCCAGCGTTGGGAAGCAGAGCTCTGGCTCCCCATCCGGAGCTGCTGCACAGCCAGAGCCTGCAACCCCGGCTCAGCCAGACACTTTGGAGCCGTGGCTCCTGAGATTCCCGGTTTCCTGGCTCCCCTTCAGCCCACCTGGCAGATTAAAGGGCAGCCCAGAGCTGGGAAGGCTCGTTCCCAGGCCTGTGAGTGTCGGAGGGAGCCCCAGCTCTGCGCCCCTTCACGGGGAATTTCACAGCTTTGGCTTCCCCTGCAACCCCAACAGCCCCACAGCTCTGCGAGGCTGGAGCCCTCCCTCCCTGGAAACCATTGTTCCTCACACAACTCACACTTTAATCCTTTAAAAACACAGACAAGTTCATCCACGGGGGAGAGCAGGAGCCGGCAGTTCCCACTTCTGGGCATCCCAGAGATTCCCTGCGCGCGTTTGTGCCCCTGCAGATTTCCTGGAGCTGCTCCCAGGATGTGGACACGGCACTGCCTGTGCTGCTTCCCTGCAGAATCCCTGCCCAGGGGAACTCCAGCAATGCTGTGCTGCCCTGTGTTGGATCTTTATTTATCAATAATGGGACAGGACTGCCCATTACTCGAGCTTTTATTTTAGTATCAGCCTCAGTACAAGGTGAGACATGAAAGGTGGTGAAAGCTCATGATATTATAATAGTAGCTGAAATTTTCTTGGTTATAAGGCCTTTTAAAAAACTTTCTAGCCAGTAGGGTGATGTTAAAAGCTTATAAGTTTTTGCTTAAGTTAATTATTAAAATTATATGTATATTTTGCTTTTAATAATGTTTATCAGCAGCCCCATCCCGTTATTGATAAATAAAGACCCTGGGAGCAACAATTTCCACTGGAGCTCTCAGAAGTGGAAAAAGACCCAGGAGAGGAAATAGCAGATGTCATTTTACAGCTAACACAGATTTGTATGAAACAAAGAATGAAATTAAAAATAGCTTGTCCCTTGAAACGAAACAAAACTTCAAAACAAGAAAGTAGCCCTGAAGTAGCTTTAAAACTTCACCCCACAAAGCTTCCAGACCAACCCCGAGGTCTCCCCTGCAGATGGATGCTCCATCAAAGCAGTTTAACTGGAGCCCTGCAGCTCCATCGAGAGATCTCACCCTGGTTTAGTTTTAAATTATCAGCCAGAGCCTTGTGCACATCCTGTGAAGCCAATGGATGCAGATGGGCTTTAACAAGATTCCCTTCAGAAGGACAAGACCCATCAACTGTCCCCTGGAATACTAAAAGAAAAACACAGGTGTTCCTGTGGCCCCAGGAAGAGGAAATACCACACTGATTAAAACTTGAACACACCAGGACAGACCTGAACCTCCTCCCCTCCCCAGCTCTCCCACTCTGATGAGAGGGAAAATGGGAACACATCGTTTGCAGCTCAGCTCAGGATCTGTAACTCAATAACCTCTAATGAGAGCCAGAGAGAGCTGGGCAGGAGCAGGGCTGGCCCAGAGGGATGGGCTGAGAGCAGGGCATCTGCAAAAATCACAATTCTCCATTTCAGGTCAGAAAAAGCCACCTTAATTATAACGTTAAAACATCACCATGTGTTTAAAACATCACCTTGTGTTTAAAACATCACCCAGATGCCCAAGACACTGTTTCTTATCCCTAGAAGCTCTAAAATACCATTTTTGAAGTCCTTTCTCTTCTGGTGAGTGAGATTTCATCCTGCTCCCTCTCTCCCTTCCCTTTCAGGCTTCATTTTCTGCAGCCAAGCTGAAACACACCCTTGAGCACTTCAGAGCTCCACACCCTGGCTTATATTAAAAGAGAGAAACTACTTAAAAAAATCCCAGCTCACTGTTCCCAAAAGTCTTCTCTCCTGCCTGGGAGCTGCTGGGGATTGCCCCAAGCTGGGAGAGCCAAGCACTGCCTCAGTCCCCCAGGCTGGGAGCTCTGAGCTGCTGGGAGAGCCACGGAGAGACAGGGAGCATCCTCTGGGAGCTGAGTCACATCTGCTCTTCCTGCTGCAGCAACGCCTTTTGGAACAGGAGGAGAAGCTTTGGAGTGGGAGCAGGAGAAGCTTTGGAGCAGCAGGAGAAGCTCTGGAGCAGGAGGAGAAGCTTTGGAGTGGGAGGAGGAGAAGCTCTGGGGCAGGAGAAGCTTTAAGCAGCAGGAGAAGTTTTGGACAAGGAGAAGTTCTGGATTAGCAGG
>VXBQ01011146.1:31160-46792 GCA_013400175.1 Phainopepla nitens
GCAGGAGGAGAAGCTTTGGGGCAGGAGGAGAAGCTTTGGGGCAGGAGAAGCTCTGGAGCAGGAGGAGAAGCTTTGGAGCAGGAGAAGAGACTTTGGATCTGGAGGAGAAGCTTTGGATCTGGAGGAGAAGCTTTGGAGCAGGAGCAGAAGCTTTGGAGTAGGAGGAGAAGCTTTGGAGCAGAAGAAGCTTTGGAGCAGGAGAAGCTTTGGGGCAGAAGAAGCTTTGGAGCAGCAGGAGAAGTTTGGAGCAGGAGGAGAAGCTTTGGGGCAGCAGGAGAAGCTTTGGAGCAGGAGCAGAAGCTTTGGAGCAGGAGAAGCTTTGGAGCAGGAGGAGAAGCTTTGGGGCAGAAGAAGCTTTGGAGCAGCAGGAGAAGGGGTCATGTGAGGGCTCTGCCTCCTGTGTCCTCTCCAGACACTCCCAGATCCCAAAAGCACCGAGGTGCACAGGGAAAGTGTTAAATAAAGAATTCTCCTAATGCTTCAATCTCAATGAAACCACAGCAGCTTTTTCTATTATTTTTTTTTCCCCAAAATCAGGCCCACCAATGCTTGCTTTCTTTAGGAGCCAAACAACATTCTTGGAGAGCAGCTCCATATCTCCAGAGGTGTAAATCACCACCCTCTATCTTATTAGAAACATTTGAAAGAGGGCAAGTGCTTTCAAAGCCATAAACTCGGGATTCCATACATGTTCCAAAGCTGCAGTGAACACACATTCCTGACTCAAACTGGTTTTAATTTGCAGTCCCTTGAAAGCACAAATGCAAAAGTCTAAATACTGAATCAACTTTAACAATAACAAACCGTTGCAAAAGTTGCCCGTTCACAACTTCTTAAAATAAACTGGAAATAGGAATCACTCAAATGCCCAAGGCAATGCTGTGGGTGGATGTCCAGTGCAAAAGCTCCCAGGAAAATGCAATTCCCTGCTCCACTGTGGATTATTTATGGTCACAAGGCTGACAGATCACTGCAAACTAAAGGTAAAGGTTATTCTCCCTGCTAAAAGTCCCAGGACACAATGAGGAACAGCAAAATGAAAACCACATGAGGGCTGGAGAGAAAGGAAGAATTGCCCCATCCTTTGTGAGCACGAGGATGAGGGGATAAATCCATACCTGGAAGCTGGGGGTGGGCAGGCACAGCCCAGTTGTGCCTGAGATGTAATTTCTGGGGACTGGCAGGGTGCCCTTTGCTCTCCAGAAAGTCTTTAATGAAAGATATTGATATGATATGATTGATATGATATGATATGATATGATATGATATGATATGATATGATATGATATGATATGATATGATATGATTGATATATCTCCAAGGACAATCATTGTCTTGGTGTTCTGGCACAGCTCTCTAAGGAAATCACAGCTTCCAAATATCCCAAAATATCCCTTGGGATATTTTTTTAGGATAAAAATATCACTTTTTTAGGATAAAATGCATTCCCTGCTGCAAACATCCCTGTGCTTGCAAATGCCTCATTAAATACATCAGTCCTTTGGGGAAATCCTCAGGGAACAGGGACTACTACCCCGTTTGGAAATTGGGGAAATGCAGGTTTAAATCATAACTGGGCAGGAAATGCTTTTCTTCTCATGTAGAATCTGCAAAAATGGAAATACTTCCAAGTAGTTCTCAGTACTTCATTAAAAGTTAGAATCAAAACTACAAACTTGAAAGGAAAAATGGCCAAAAAACCCACTTTAAAATGAATCATTTCCTACAAAACTTTGTTTTTAATAAAGAAGTAGATGTTTTCCCCGAATGTAACGCTTCAGGCAAGTTCATCTGCCAGGCATGAGGAATTTACAGTATTTTACCAGCTCAGCTTGCTGCTCTGCATTCAGAGAAAGCACCTTTTGTCAGCAGCTGGGGAAGAGCTGAATAAAGAGCACAGAATAAGTGACATTTAATCACTGGGGAGCTGCCTTTTCTCCCTGACCCATTGTCAGGAGCAAAAGCTGCATGATGGAAAGCTGATTAGGGACAATATGGACTCCAACTGGAACATGGGACACATCCAGAAGGTTTGCTCCAGGGTACCAAGGGTTCAGGAAATGTTATTAACCTCAAGTATTGTCACCTTTCAAACGGATTTCAGCTCAGAGGCTGAAAGTGCTCAGCCTGTGAGTGTCCAAAAGTGGATCCTCATCCCTGGAAGTGCCCCAGGCTGGGCTTGGAGCAGCCTGGGATAGTGGAAGCTGTCCCTGGGTAGAACTGGATGAATTTAAGGTTTCTTCCAACCCAAAGCAGTCTGGGATTCAGCCTCAGTTGCTCTGTGATTCTATGTTTATTCATCAGAAATCTTTAAAGCCATTGAATGTATAACATATGCAAAGCACAGGCCTTTAATAATAAACTTTCCAAATATTGCTCATCAGTTAAGCTTGGTTTAATCCAGGAAAAAAGCAGTGGAACTATAAATAGGGTGTCAAAGTTAATAATGCCTTGCAATTATGCCTTGCATCCATATATATGTATATAAAATACATTATATTTTTGTTTTGTATTAGGTATAATGATCTCCCACTGGCCACAAACATCAAGAGGCAAGAGCAATAAGAACAACTTCCAAGCAGGCTTTAAAATCCTGATTTTCCTAACAAGCTGGAACAAGGATAAATCATGCCATGACCTTACACAGGCACAAGTCTTGTGCCTCTCTGGGTACCCAGGGACTTACAAAAATATCCCAAAAATACTGGGAGATGAGGCAATAAATTCTGTCAGGTGAATCTTTATTAAATCCTGGTTGCTACCCTTGGAAGCAAAATGAAGTAATTTCCAATAATTACCTCAGAAATGATAAAAATATGGTGCTTAGATGGAATTAGTGTGGAAAAAAAGAAGCCAAGTGGGTTTTTTTTTTCCAGCAGGAAAACCAGAAGCCTGGCACAGGTGTTCCTGCAATAGTAACACCTGAGGCTGTCATGTGTGGGGTCAGAGGAGGTGACACAGGTCAGATCAGGGCAGAGACCTCCAGGAGAACTCAGAATGCCCCAGAGAATGCTGGTGGAGATTCCCTGAAGGTGACCCAGCACCGGGGAGGTTCAGGACTCCGTGGAAAAAAGCAAATCAACAGCAGAGTGAGTGCCTTGGGTGGTGCTGCAGAGCAGACGGGGCTCAGCCTCTTGTGGTGATTCCAGAAGCCAGGAGGGAGTTCTGAGCTCAGGGAAATGGAGCCTTTCATTCACAAAACAAAGCCAGCGCAAAAACAGCGAAGCAGAACAAACAAAAAACCACAAAACCTGAGAAAACCTCGGGAAAACCCCGCTGAGGAAGCAGCAGGAAGGAGGAAAACCTGGTCAGGACGCGACACAAAGTGAGCCACAGGGTGGGGGAGGACGGGGTTGCTCCCTGTCAGGAGCTGCTCCTGCCCAAATTCTGATCCCCAAAAAGGATGAGGAATTCATCCCCTTGTACCTCATCCCTCTGGACTGAGCTCTAGGCACAGCTTGGATCAAAGGCTCTGCTATCTGCAGCAAAGGAAGTTTCCCTGATGTTTTCCATCTCCACTCTTCAATCAAAACTTTGATTTGAGGAAAAGCTTTGTCAGGGCAGAAATAAAATCAAACCCTCCTAAAGCCCCGTGCCCTTCAAGTTCTTCTTTTGGTGGGTTTTCACCCCACCCTTGACATTTTTCTAGCTGATATCCCAGTTTCTGTGGTTTAGCCATGGGATAAGTCTCCCAAACCCATGGATTAGCAGAGGGATGAAAGGATACAGGAATGAAGACCTGGTTTTCCCTTTGAAGTGAATGACTAAAAGTTGCCAGCTTGGAAAGAGGAAAAATACCTTTCCCTTGTGTGCCAACCCAGCTCCTGTGATCCCTTCTCCTGAGGAACTCTGCAGGCAGAGTTACTTGTATACACATACTATATCTTTACATTGATTTAAAATATTCAAATATCTGTCTATACTATGTGATCCTTGTATAAATGGACATCCAGCCCACACCAGACACCCCCACATTGCAGCTCTTCCCTGAACACCCCAAAAGAAGATGATATTATTATTATTATTATTTCCAGGAATAAATAAATTTGAAGGGATTTAATTTTTTTTTTTTAATTTTCAAAAGAGTTAAAGGAAGTCACCCTGAAACAAGACACAAANAAAAGAAGATGATATTATTATTATTATTATTATTATTATTATTATTTCCAGGAATAAATAAATTTGAAGGGATTTAATTTTTTTTTTTTAAATTTCAAAAGAGCTAAAGGAAGTCACCCTGAAACAAGACACAAAATCCATGCCAATTTGCCTGGCATTAATAAGACTTTCCACACTTCCCAACCAAGAGCTCAAGGTTTTCTTTTTTGTTTTGCAATGAGGCATTTTTAGAAGACAAGTTTTGAAGGAGAAGCACAGGAATGGTCTCCATGAAAGCACAGGCAGCTCTGGCAGTGAAAGGACAGCAGTTCTTTTCCCTGGATTTGCCCATTTCAGCCACATTCCCACTGGATATTCTCCATTGTTCCAGAACCTGCCCCTGCCCGTGACTTTGGCACAGGATTCCAGTCTGGGAGCTCCTCTGGGAACCTTACAGGAGAGGAAGAGAACAGCATGGAAATCACTTGATAAATTGAGTGTTACTGATCAAAACCCCACTGAAATTCAATGCCAGTTTCATGCTGACACAACAGACTTCGGGGCAAGCTCAGCTTGTAAGCTCACACTTAATTCCAGTGCTGGAATCTGGAGTGCCCACGTTTTCAACAGGAAAATTCCAAATTCCTGATGTTTGCAGGAATCTCTGTTTGGCTCAGGCTGGGAATGTTCACCTGGAGAAGGGAAGGATCCAGGGAGAGCTCAGAGCCCCTGGCAGGGCCTGAAGGGGCTCCAGGAGAGCTGCAGAGGGACTGGGGACAAGGCCTGGAGGGACAGGACACAGGGAATGGCTTTAGGCTGGAAAAGGGCCGATTTAGATGGGATTTTGGGAAGGAATTCCTGGCTGGGAGGGTGGGGAGAGGCTGGGATGGAATTCCCAGAGCAGCTGGGGCTGTCCCTGGATCCCTGGAAGTGCCCAAGGCCAGGCTGGATGGGGTTTGGAGCAATCTGGGACAATGGAACATGTCCCTGTCATAGCAGAGGTGGCACTGGATGAGCTTTAAAATCCCTTCCAACCCAACCCACTCCAGGATTTCCAGTGATTCCTGTGATTTCCAGCCACATTATGCATTTCAAATTTAGAAATGATCAAAGCTGAGACCAGAACCAGCAAGGAAAGCACTTATTTATTCCCAAATGGGAAAAGCATGGAGCAATCCTGGAATACCATTGCCACGAGAAGCAGAATCTGGAAATTTGCTTGAGCTCTGGGTTACCAGAGCTCCATTTTAAACCCATTTTTGCTGTTCCTGGGCTGGGGTTTAAAGGCAGGCAGGGTTCCAGAGCTCAGCTCTCTCTGGGCACTCAGGTGCATCTTTGCTGCACATTTCCCTCCCAGTCCTGCAGCCACAAATGAAGCAATGAATGATTAACTTGTTGAGAAATTAAATCCACCTTTCTCTTAAGCAGGACGGTGCTTCCTGTGCCTATTTTCTCATTATTTCTGCAAAAGATGGGAGTAAAAATAACACAAACCCCAGCTCTGCCTCAGAACTACACTGAAAATAAAGAAAATTGCCCAAATATTCTGCGTTTTGTACAGGACTAGAGGAGCCAGGTGCTGATTACTCGAGGCCATAAAGATTCACTAATTAACACCTACAGCAAATGTGGTCCTATCAAAGCAAACACTGGCAAAAACAAGAATTGCAAGAAGAAAATCAATTTAAATCAATTACCACTGTTCACATACAAAGTACCCAGTGACTGGGTCACATTCCTAGAAATCATGCTGCTCATCCCATGGGAAAAATTATTCCCTGCAGCTCCGAGCCCAGCAGTCACACACTGAGTTATCACAATTATTACATTTATTATAATCTTTAATTAAGGCATTCAGATTTTTAGCCTGTAGTTTGCAAATGAATCCTTGCAATTTTCAACTTCAAACTTCCTGGGATCAAATTAGAATTTGAATCTGCCCTCTCCCACTGCTGTCACAGAAGTAGCAAATAGAGGCTTTGAGAAAATGAAAGTTTGCCAACAGTTTCACACACAGATATAGTTTAATAATTAATTGTGGTAATCCCTTTAATGGGAATTGCCTCTCAAGCCCAGAAATCTCTCACAGTGACCACATGGGAGCTAAAAAGTGCAGAAAACCCAAAAATATTTCCCACATTTAGGGAAATAAATGACAGGAGAGAAAAATCTACTTCCCAACCACCCCAACTGCACAGTCCAGAGGCCAACGTGAGATGGTTAAAACAAAATGAACGAGAAATAAAATAAATAAAAATGAAAAATATTAATAAAAATAATAAAATAATGTAAAAATAATAGAAATCATAACAAATAATATAAATATACCCAGGGAATGGCTGGAGATGTTCAGCCCAGCGTGAGTGGAGCAGGTCTGCAAATCCATTACAGCACAACCCCCCAAAAAATTCTGTATTTCACTAAAATATGGCCAAAATATCCCCTGAAAGTAAACCCAGCCTGGGCTGTCCAGACATTTTCCATTAGGAAGCAACTAAAATCCAGGATAACCCCAGTGGAAGTTGAGTCAGTTTATATGTTCTGGGTTTTTCTGAGCACTCAAGGATCCCCTCTGCATTTTCACCTTTGAGGAAGGAACTACTGAAAACCAAATACCAAATAGAGCTGTTTCAAAGCTTAAAAATGAGAACAAGCTGCCAGGCAGAAAGTAAATAATTTAGAATAGATTCAAACAATTAGGATTAAGCAGCTTGGGTTTTATTCTTTTCTATTTTTTTTTTTTTTATGAAGACTGTTTGATTATTCTGGGCTGTGTTTTGGAAAGCATTTCTACCTTGTTTTTCTTGGGAAAACAATTTCACGCTACAAAAAAAGGCATCGAGCGATGAAAAGCATTTGTTTCTTTCCAGTTCCTAAGTAAAACCAGCAACGTTGAGCAGGTCAGATATAATAAATACAGCTATTTCAAGGCAAAAGAAAAATGTTTTCCTGGCCTAACTTTGAGTGACAAGAGAAAATGTCTGCCAGCTTGCAACTCCACTTTATTAAAAGCGCTCAATTTGATTTAATTGGATATATATGGATATGTTCTATTGGGCTGCTTTGGTGCATTTTTCAAATTAATCCTCCACCACTGAGGCAACATTTTCAAGTGAGTGGATGTTGTGGACACCTTCAGAAGTCCAGCCACAGCCTCGTAGCCCATATTTTTGAATTTTGGACCCTTGGATTGCCCCAGCAGGAAGGCGATAGGCCCTGAATGGAGCTTTTTGTTCAGCCCTTTAATCACTTCCAGCACTTGCCCCAGCCCACAAGATCCACACCAAATTCACTCAGACACCCAGGCCAGGCGTGGGGGATTGCTCTGCAGATCCACTCAATCCCACCACTTTTACATTTTGGTTTCTTGAGGCCCAGGAGGAGACAGTGAGGCAGCTTAAAAGTTAATAATTCTGGCGACAAACCTCCCCAAGTCCTGGGAATTTCCTATTTTAATTTAAAAAAAAAAAAAAGAATCATCCACCCTTATCTGTTTCCAACCCTGTATCCAGGGAATGAAGGCTGCTAATGTTGGAAAAACTCAGCTGTCTAGAGATGGGGTAATTGAGAGGTGTTTTAAAAGATTTTATTCCATTAATAGTTTCATAGATGGGTGGGATACAGAAGATGTTACATGCAAGGCCATTTTATTAAAAGCTAATTTATTTCCTGGTTATAATACTTTATAAATGTTTCTTAGTCTATTAGCTTTTGTTATATAATGCTGCAAATACTTCTAATACCAATTACTATTATTTTTACTCTACGTGGTTTTGCTATAATGCATCTTTCACTGCTCTAGTTTTTAAAATCAGAAATTAATTAGCCATTTTAAAAACTTATTTCCAATTCAATCTTTTACTCAACAATGCCTCTTTTTTATTTCATATCCTCCCTAAATCAACACATACAAAATGATATAAGTTTTCAATCAGACTTTAAAAAAATCCTCTACAAATCTATTTCTCACATGCTAGGAGATAGATACAGATATTTTTAAGTCCAATTTGCCGTGTAATAACCCTGCAGCTCAAATCCTCTGTGTTTTCCTCATGAAAACACCCAAACATTTCAGCTTGAAGCAATTCCTCTCCTCCCAAAGCAGCTCCTCTCCTCCCTCTTAGTCTCAGATTTGTTACCAAGAGCTTCAACTCAACACAAGGAGCTGGTAGGCAATTTGTACTTATTTCACTTGCATTAAATTAGGTGTTAGTAAACCCACTCAGTTGGATCTTGTCACACTGATCCTCTCCCACACACAAAGGGAATTATTTTTATTCCCCAAAACGATTGGGGAAGGGCAGAGAGGGTGGGGGAGCAGCACAGGCAGCTCCTCAGATGAGGTGGAATAAAACTTTATTTGTTTTTAATTTTTTTTTAAATAACCCATTTTGCACAACCCAATCCACCAATTTTTAGGCATTTTTACAAATAATACACAGGCAAAACGAAAAGAAAATCCTCCAGTTTTAATTAGAAACCCTGAGACAGGAGAAATTGAAGGTCTGGTTTTTTTAATAACCTGAGGCAAAAAGCAGCACCCGGGCACCAAAAATAGCAGTGTTGGTGACAGTGCCTTGAGCACCTCACTGTCTGCAACAAATGATGAGTTAGATCATCAAAGAAGTTTTTAGAGTTCAACAGAGAAGGGGAGATGTGGGAAATGGATTTGTAGGGGATTCTCCAAGCCTGACTGAAAGCTCACACAGCCTTATACATTTATATCCAAACTCTGAGATGAGCTGTGCTGAATTAGAGGGGCCATGGGATAGAACAGAGAAATATGAGAGAGAAATGGAACTGGAAACAAGTTTCAAAAGATGGCCTTGCAAACAGAGCAGGTATTTGGGAGAGTTGGAGCTGTGAAAGATGCATCGGAGCAAGAGCACGTGGGACAAAAATATAAATAATAGTGATTGGTGTTAGAAGTATTAGCAGCATTGTGTGGCAAAAGTTACTAGGCTGAAAAATATTTATAATGTATTTAGCCAGGAAATAGCTTAGCTTCTGATTGAAAAGTGTTGCATGTAACACCTTCTGTCTCACCCATCTATGAGACTGAGAATGGAATAAAATCTTTTAAAACTCCTCTCAGTTGCCCCATCTCTGTAGAGCTGGGTCTATTTAATCCCACATGGATGCTCCAAGCAGGAATCTCCTGGTGGGTTTTTCCTTCCCCACTCTGCTGCAGAGGGATGGAGATTTTGGAGGGACAATCCCACTCTGTGGGCTGGGCAGTGCCCGTGGGAGGATGGGGAGAGGCACAAGTTTAGGGCTGGGGAGCTGCTGAGAACCAGGCTGGATCCCAGCCCCGAATTCCAGCCCCACAAATGCTCCTCATTTGGAAGCAATTGCCCCGTGCAATCCATCAGGAGGGGCCACAGCAGATAGCTTTGTGAAGTGGAAAAAAACAAGTTCTTAATTTATATATGACAATTAAACCAAATTGGATTGATTTCTTCTCTTTTTTTCCCTTTTTTTTTTTTTTTGGAAGACTTTAAAATGAACTGTAAGTCAGAAGATCTGCCAAGGCTCCCTTCCCTAATTAAACACATAACTGGGATTAAAAACCTTTTTAATCCAGCTGCTGAGAGCCTGTGGAATTGTGGAGATGTATAGTTTGTGGGAAACATTGTGTTCCTTCTTGGATTCTTCAGCTTTCAGAGAAGACAGCATGTGAAAACTTTCCATAAATACAAACTGGGGTTTCCAATTAAACTACTGTCACTTCTACAGAGTAAGCGAGAAGCCAAATGAAAGCTTAGACAAATATTTTTAAAGTTAAAGTAACCAGCTTCAAATGAAATACAGGACTTCTCACTGCAGCCATACCTTTAGTAACTCAAGCAACACTTTTTTTAAATAAGTAATAAAATAGTCCTGATTTAGACACAGCATTGCCACCAAGAGACTGCAAAACACCAAGGGTGTGGGTAATAAAAGAGATAAAACAACTTTAGAAGGAAATTCCTTCTCCACCTCAGAGTTCAGAGCAAGATACAGACCAAAAACTTACCAATAATTCCTTTTTGCCCCCCAGTTTAGGAGTTCATTTATCAGTGTTGATTACTAGAGAAGAGACAGAGTTTGATCTTGAACTCCCTCCATCCTACTGGAAGTGCACAATATGAAATATTCTACACTATATAATACTGTATACTCTGTACTACATATATGAAATAATCTATACTCCACATGAAATAATCCATACTCCACATGAAATATTCCATACTCCACATGAAATATTCCATATTTCTATGTCCAGGGAACTGAAGTGTTCTTCCCTGTGCAGCATTTCCTGGTTTATTGCTCTCAGACTGGCTCTGCAAGAACACAGCTCTGCAGGTTTTACACACTCAAAGCTCTCCAGCTTAGGAAAACAGAACAACTGAGAAATATCAAAGGCCTAATCCTGTGGAAACAGCTCTGTCTTTGAAAAATCCAAGTGTTTCCAGCCCCAAAGCAGCCAATTTAGGGTACATTTGTTAGGCCCTGCTGGGGCCAGGCCGAGTCTCACTTACATCACCTCATTCCCAGATGCCCAGCCAGGCTCTGGCAACATCTCCTTTGGAATCTGGGCCGACCCATGTGCAGAAAATCCTTCCTCCCTGCTTGGGATCCTTTTAAATTAATGGATGGGGAGGCCAACGGCTCCTGCAGTGCCCCAGTGATCCCATTTCCCCCTTTGACCCCAACCCCACCACAACAGGCTCACGGTGTCTCTGTAGGATGTCTCACACCAAATCCTGAAATGAACAGCCTGGTTGCAGCTCCAGGAGTTCGGTGTCCTGGCCATGCCTCACCCCAGCCAGGCTGGGCAGTGACACTCAGCGACACTTCCACATCCCCCCAGTCCACAGGGAAGGACAGGGAATGGTTTTGTCATCTACCGGTGTGGATCCGGGTGTCTGCCACTGTCCCAGAGTTACCCCGAGGGGCTGTCACCTCTTTCCCACTCCAGCTGGAGGCCCCACGGTGCTGTGCTGCTCCCACCTCGGCAAGGGACCGAGGCACTAAGGGGAAATGGGCTCGTCATTGCCATTAACACCTCCTGCCTTTGTCATGGAAGCACCTGGCACCTGGGAATTCACAAAGCCACAGGAGGAGGAGGAGGAGGCTGTGAGCAGCTCCAGGGGACTTTGGAGACCTGACTTGTTTCCTGGAGCACAGCTCAGGAATTAAAATGACATGATAGCTTTTCTGATTTCAGCACGAAATTCCCCAAAGTGGCTCGCAGCTCACCTCCTGTGCCCATCTCCCTGCACAAGAGCTGGAGAGATCCTTCCTACTGATGCCTGGAAAGGCTGCCCTGGGAACAGAGACTGGGTAGAATAAAAGGATAAAAGGGATTTATTGAAAGGATCCAGCTTGGGCAGTGCAGGAACCCCTTGGGGCTGCACCCAAGTCAAACCCACAAATGGGCACAAAATGGATCCTGGGCACGAGGCCTCACACTTTGATAGGTTTGGGTCCATCAGCAGGTTGGAGTGAATTGTCCAATTCCAGCTCCAGGTGATGCAGCTCCATCCTCCTTGTTCCCTCTCTTCCTTCACTGCTGTTTCCACTCCTGGGCCTCAAATTTGTGCTTGGTGCCCAGCTGGAAAGGAATTGTTTTGTGTCCCTGCTCTGTGCAGAGAGCTCCCCAACCCTGAATATGAACCCAGAACTGCACACTGAATCAGCACAGAATTTGAAAAATAGAAAAAGCTAAAATTTAAAGCATCACCATCTTTCCCCACTTCACACGACCCGATGCCTTTATCAGAGCAGATTCCCAGTGGAATCCTCAGTCTCAAAGGGATGTAGCAAAAGCTGCTGGAAATCCCTGGTGCACCAGCTGCTGTAACCATCCTGCAAACCTCAACATTTGTTTTAAAGACATCTCCCGAGGTGAAAAATGGCTCTACTTCATTGTTAAAAGACAACGTTGCAGGCAGTTAATCTCCACCATTTATTTTATATCATCCAAACCAAAATATTGATACATCTGGACAAACTCAGTGCAAGGAAAGAGCACATTCCCAAAGCATTCATGAACACAAGCAGCAGATCATAAATTGTAACTATCCAGAACTGACCCCAATTAAGGAACCTGCCCAGGGAGGAGGCAGGCAGCCACTCGGGCTGGGTTCATTCAGCACATCAATAGAAATCCAAAAGGTTAAATTAAAAATATCATCAGCTGCTTGGATTGGCCTCTCCTGAGTCCCAGAGTTAAGACAGTCTAAGCTACAATAAACCCCCCCAGGTTAGGTCAAATATTTATTCAATTGTTGTGCCCAGGAGACTCCCACAAACTCAGGAAAAACCATTTAAATGTTTCACTCGGACTGAGCTCAGGATTGCACATTCCTAAGAGGCTCCTGCTGGGATTCAGTGGCAGGGAAATTCAGGATGAGTCCATCCAGGAGCTCAGCTTGAGTTATTCCAACCACTCTGCTGCTCATGGTGAGAAGTTCTGCCAATCTTTCCTGAAGGAAATTTGTGTTACGAGGCCCAGAACGGCCAGCTGTGCACTGGGAGTCATGTAAGGTTATTAACTCTTGTTTTAAACCCAGAAATATTTGAAGTTTCAAATTTCATAATGTCATATGAATGAAATGAATAGATCAAATATTTCTCAAATGTTTCAAATATTTGAAACGCACACACAAAAAAAAAATCCCAACAGAAATATTATTTTAAAAATCCTCCACCACTTCCAAATTTTTCTCTCCTGCACCTTAAAGAAATTCAGCCAAGTTGATGACTGTGAGATTCCTGGCTCTGAAAGCAGGATCAGGGCAGGAAGTGATCACCCAGCTCAAGACAATGAACATCATCACTACTTCAAAACATCAGAGAGAAGGAAAAAAGAGATTTCTAGACAGCAACTTCCAGCTGAGCTGAAATGTCTCCTGCATGCCAAAGACAAGCCCACAAGTAACACAACATTTGAGTTTATCCTCTCTACACCTCTAAATTACATTAATGGAAGCCACGACCTTGACATTTCCATTGCAGTTGCTTTTTTTTAAAGGCAACACAAAAGCAGAGGTTCATCTAGTTTATTTTTAGGAAAATACTTCTTTGCCATCAGTAATAAGATCTCGCCACTCTCTGACCTCAAAGGAAACCTAAACAATGATTTCTGCACCATTGTGCAAATTATTAAAAAATCCAGTAGCATTCCTTCCCATCATGTCTTATTTTCCAATAAAGAGGTACTTTCCTGGCATCAAAAAAACCCTCAATATTTAACATTCCCCCTAAAATATCTCCAGCAAGTCACTCAACCTGAACATAAAAGTTGGGCATTAACTGACTTTAGCCATCTTCCTTTCTCTGTAAATAAATGAAAAGAAACAACCTCTGAGTGAGGAAAACCTCATGCAGGTGAACATTACAAATTCAAAATTTGTGACTGCTGGCTCACACAAAGCTGTGTGATTACAGCTCTTATCTGTAATTAATATCAGCTCAGGATTGGCTTATGCTCATTGACACAAACAGCCCCCAAGCAAAGCAGAGGAAATGGTTAATAATTAAATACAAGCATCTGGAACAACAAACTGATAGAACAAAATCACATTGATTTTACACATTGAAAACTCAATTTGAATTATGTAAGGGAAAATTCTCTATCTGAAAGCATCAAATTAATTTAGGCTAAGAAAGAGAGGCATGTCCAAGTCATTCTGTGGATTTCATCATTCTTAAATTTACCTAACTGAAAAAAATAAGGGAAAGCACAGGTAGTAACTCTACTACCAACTTCAGTATTTGTAGCAATATTAGGGTAAAAGGTTCACAACAATGTCCTTCCTTTCACTGGAAGCAGCATTTTAAAATGCTGTCTTTAAAAACTTCCAGATTATTTTTTCCCGTTGACACAACAGCAGCAAAAGCCACAGTGTGTGACATTTAACTTAATTCAATATCATTTATCTACATTTTCATATAGACATGCAGAGAACTACAACTTTTCTATCCCTTAGAAATTCCAAGACTTTGGAAAAAGCACTGGGAGAATCCCTGAAGAGGCACATGGCTTGATTTTTATGGAAAGCCATTTGAATTCCACGTGCTTACGAGTTCTTTCCACAGCCCTGTGCTCCTGACAGAACAGATCAGCTCAGTGAGCTCCTCGGGAATGAATTAAGTTTTATGTTTAATGAATTGTTTAATGAAGTTTTAGTTGAATGAATTGAGTTATGAACCAAGTAACAAACAAGGACTGGCCCAGCAGCTTCACAGATCTTATCACTGGGAAATGATGTTTGGAATGTGGCTCATCCCAGTGCACACATGCAGTGGTTTGCATTTGCTAATTTTAATTTCCTTGTTTTCTGCTGTCAGATAGGATTGGGAGAAAAGTAAAAGCAGGCTTAGACCTTTAAAGGTTATAAAGAAAGCTTTTATCAATAAGTCTAAAAAGAACAATAAGAATCAGAATAAAACCTTCAGACCACTTCTCTCCCACACCCTCAACTCCTCACTGACAAGGTACAGGAACACTTTAGTCAGTTTAGAATAATAATAGTCTTTTTTTCAGTTCAACTAGGGAGAGAAGCCTCCCCTTGCCAGGCTATAGGAACTTTTACTACAAGAAAGAAAAAACAGTTTTCTCGTGGTTTAATTTTCATGAATAGCAGCTGCCTGGGAATTTGCAATCATGAAACTTCTCCTGTCTTCAGAGCCTTCTTAGAGCTGTGCTTCTGGGCTATGACAAACTCACAGGGTATTATTTTTTAAGGATGAGCAGTTTAAACTAGAGTTTTCTTTATTTTTAAAATAATTTTTATTTTTATTTCTGGGAACAGAGGTCTTTTTTATTCTTTTTTTTTTTGGGCAAAGGGGGTTCATAACTTTTTTCTCTGCTTTTGTTTAAGCTTCTTATAGAATTACTATAAAAGTTGCTTCTCTGGAACTCTATTACTATAGAGTTACTCCAATAACTAGGATCTCTCAGCTGGGCAGGCAGCACAACCCTGGCTCCCTGCAAGGGTTAAAGCCTGCACTCAAACAGGGCTTTGGCCGGGGCACCCACCTGGATAAAATCAGGTTTATTCCCAGCAATTCCCGGAGCCACTCGCAGCTTTCAGGCAGCAAATAAAGGAAAACAAACCCACAGGCTGCTGGAGTGAGACTAATGATGATCTATGCCTGACTCTGGAAGTGCCAAAGTTGGGCTTGTGGGGAAATCCTGCCCTGTGCCTGGAGTGTGGGCACTGCCCCTGCAGCCAGGAGCCTCCAGCTGCTGCTCACAATCATTTCTTTTGTTGCCCAGATTTTGTTGTTTGGCCAAGTCCTTGCTCAGCTTCTTGCTGTGGAAGAAGAGGCCAATACTCAGCCACCATTCAGAGGTCATGTGGGCTTCAATTTCTGTTTGCAACAGGCTTTAAAAACTGCAGCCTCACCAGGCAAGGCCTTGGGTTTATTGCTCTGACAGCAGCACTGCAGTCAGGCAATGGCAGAAGAAAAGAACAGATTCCAGGGCTATGACATTTTGCCCAACTTCCCTGATGCAAGCACCGCAAAAAAAAAAAAAAAAA
>VXBQ01011146.1:46797-68659 GCA_013400175.1 Phainopepla nitens
AAAAAAAAAAAAAAAAAATCTCAGTGCTGATGTTCATGTTCTTGTTGGGTTATTCAGAATATCCACTGCTTTCTGCTGGAAAATAAACAGCAGAGGAAAAAGCTGTGCTGGGCAGATGTTATGACACAAACGCTGCTGGACAATTTGGAGGATCACTGCAGTGAGCAGGCAGAGAAATGAGTCTGCAGCTGAGTGATTTCCCACTCCAAGCACAGAAAAGCCACAGTTATCCTGCAGATATGGTCTCCAACAGCAGATCCAACAAAAAATGAGCAGGACAAACATGGAGAAGAGAATCTTTATCTTTTTGCTACCTACCTGAATCAAATAACGTGTTTTTTTTTCTTGATTAAACTGCAATCATTTAAAAATATTTCATTTAATCTAAAAGCAGCTCATCCCAACACCCTAAAAACTCAGCACTGAGCAATTCATGCAGCAGATCTTGGGAGAGGAAGTGTGAAATCCCAGAGCTGCTGGATACCTGGGTACTGTGTGCAACCAGAGCCATCCAAATCTCCCCTCTTACAGCTGAGCAGTGTGTGGATCCCAGTCCAGATCCCACATGTTTCCAACAGATTTAGAGGGTAAAATGCCATGTAAGCCAGAAAAAAAGAAAACAGCTCCTTATTTGCTCTTTTTAACACCAACTCAAAGGAATTGCAGTTTTTACCAAAAGCAGCTGTGGGGAAACAGAACAAAGTGCAGATTTTCTCACAAAAAAACCCCAAAGGCTTCCACCATGGGGGCCTTCAGTGAGGTGTTTTATCAGAGACCAGGCTGAGCTGGAAGGGACCCATCAGGATCAGAGCCCAGCTCCTGTCCCTGCACTGGACACCCCAAGAATCCCCCCCTGAGCAGAGAACACAGCACAGAGGAATCACAACTAGAAATCACAAGTCTGCATTAAAGCATTTCCCAAATGAAACATGTTATAATTAAAAAAAAAAAAAAAAAGAAAGAAAGAAAAAAGGAGGAAAGGGAATAACCACAGAGGCCTCCTGAGCCAATCCACTCTGCCAAGGCCACTGGGACGTGCGCTCCAGCCCCTGAGGTGACCTGGCCACTGGGACAGCAGGCAGTCACACAAGGAGGCTGCTTGATTTTTGGTGTTGTTGTGGTGTTGCTCCTTTCCCATCATAACCCAGAGAGCATCCAAAAGCTGCCCCTCCAGGCAAACACGTTTTCTGCTCCTGCTTTCTCTCTTCCCCGTTCCTCCTGCCCCAGGGCGTGAAGGGAGAGTGGCCCCCGCACCATGCCCTGGCCATCCCCGATCGGCAGCAGCCAGGGGCAAGGCTGCAGCTCCGGCTGTTCGAGTTACAAGACAAAAAGCCCACCAGCAACAGAACCACCGCGTTACAGCCACACTCGGCTCCCTCCCGGAGCAGCCCCGACAATGGGCCCATTGTTCTGCGGCCTCATCTCTGCCCAGGGCCACCCACATCTTCCCCACTCCAGGGAGAAGTCAGAATCTTCCAGCTCAATAGACAGCCGGCGAGAGGAGAAAGCATCTTTGCGAGGCTTGTTCATTTTTCTTGGGTAAGGGGAGAGCTCAGCCTTTTCCTCCAAGCCAAAGCCCTGAAAGGAAGAGAATGAGCTCGAAGTTTTGAGGATGGAGAAGCCTCCGACACTCGGAAATTCTGTATGGCACAAGATTGATTTCCTCCGAGTACAAGAGGCCTCGGGTGAAAACGATCCTTCACAGCCCCGTGGCCGGGAGCCAGCGGGAGGCTGGAACACAAAGGAGGCGTCGTGCTTGCCTCGAGATGTCAGGAGCTTTTGATAAATTCAAATTCATTCTGGTAAATGAAAAATTCCTGGGATCTTTCCTTCATGTTAACATGTGCAGTAATATTTCAAATTTATATAAATTACACACACACACACACACAAAAAAAAAGGCAGGTAAAAAAATGAGTCAGTCCTTCTCTCCTGATTTTTTTTTTTTTAAAGTTTAAAATGTTCTATTTCTTTTTACCAGGCCTGCAATATAAGAAAGGAAAACTAAATGCAACCAGCCCTAAAAATGCTGGAGAGGAAAACAGTAGAAATAATGTGTAATGCCAGATAAAGTCCCAACAAGCTCTGTCCAAAATCTGGGTACACGGCACCAAAAATCTGCTGTGAGCAGGGGAACAGAGCAGATCCTAGGATTTAAGCATTTTCAGGACTCACCTACAGACCAAGAGAGGCTGTGGAAATAAGATTTGCCAGATGTCCCAATATAAATCAGGGTTTTTAATATTCCTCCTGACGTCCCATTAACCTCACCAAGATTTCCTCACATGCCATGTGGCAAACTTGTCATAAAACTCAGACACACGTGGGCAGAGCAGGACAAGGGAGAAGCCTGAATTCAGCTCCTTCAGTTTTCCACGCCAGGAACAGAGGCAGGAGAACAAGGAGACAAAGAAAAGCAGGTTGGATGTAAAATCAAGCCAGAAAGAGTGAATGCAGCCCAGATGGGTGAGGTAGCACAGATCCTGCTCCAGGAGAAAAGCTCAGGACTCAGAGCTGGTCTAGAAGGGAAGGAAAAATATTAAAGGATATTTTTTTATCGTGCTCACTTCGAGATAAACTTTTTCTGCAGCCTAAAATAAGCCCTCCTGTTGAAGTGCATTCAAACACACACAAATCAGTGCTCTGATAGTGTCATGTGGAAGGGACACAGGCTTGTCCTGGATGTAAGGTCACTGCTATCCTACAAATTAACTTCTCCTTACACCAAAAACCATATCTACCCTCTAATCAGTAAGCACTCAGCCCTCAGAAAAAAAGATTTTCTTTTCTTTCCTTTCTTCTTTTTAAATGAGAATATTTACAACAGGTAACAGGGAAACTTAATCAGCCCTCAGAAAGTATTTAGGCATAAAGAGGTGCAGAGAGGCAGTGCCCTCTCCACTCCCCAACAGAAACGGGATATTTCTGCAGAGCTGAGAGGGATAGAGATTATCATGTCCACTGAACACCTGCCTCCACTTAACCCTTTGGGGGCTTTCTGCTCCAGCTGCTGCTTTCAACGGGCTGAGTAGATCAACAGGGCTCAAAATTCTTCACAAACTGTCTTCCCCCTGCCTCTTTCCAACAATATCTTACCAGACAGTCTTTCAACACAGGGTCTCCATCCTTATGGTTCTCCAAAAGACTCCAACCGAGGGATCACAGAAAGTCAGGACAAGGCAGTTTTGTTCCTGCCAAGAATTTGAGCTCAGATCCCAGCCCTGTCATTGTGTCAATCACTTGTCTGGGCTGGGTCAGGAGTTATTCCCAGATCCACACGCAATCCAGGTTTTTGCAGTGACTGTCTCCTTGTCCTGCTCCTACCCAGGCACAGATGTGCAAAACTCTTGCAATATATAACGTTATGCAAGTATATTACCAATATTCATACAATTCATCCTCATCTCTGTGTGTATGTAAAATTTACAGCAGATTTCTTTGGGTGCTTTTGTTTTAAAAAAATGTTCAAAAGCAAAGAGTTTATTGAGGAAAAAAAAACAGAGGAAGCACCACAAAGGAAAATGAGCGTAGGGCTTCATTAATAGGAAAGTCAAATATTTTGTGTTTTATTGGGAGGTTCGTGTAGAATACTTGAAGTAAGTGAACAGCAGCAGCAAGAAGCTGACAGCAGAAATCAGGTCCTCAGCTTCTGCTGTTTGCACAGAGCACCACAATTCCAGAGGTTCTTCAGAGATAAAAATGACATTCACTCCAATCAAAACTTCCCTTCTCAAGAAAAGTGGAGCTAAGATGATCTCAGCAGCATTATCTCAGCACAAAAGTGTAAGTGTGCCACATTTATTTACACACTTTATTCTGAAACATATTGAAGGCTCTTTGTTGCAAGCAGCAAAGCTCCTCTCCCCCGGCCTTGTTTAAATAAAACTGGTATTGTTACAGATTATTTTAATTTTTTAAGCCTAAATGCAGGATACTTGGAACTGGAAGGGTATTTGTCTTTTGGAGCCCAGCGCTACAGAAATCTGGCATCAAAAGTACAATAGAAAACAGAGTTTGGTGGGAAGTTCAGCTGCTTCACTCCCCTGCTCTGAATAGAGCAGAAAACTTCTATTAATTCCCTGCTGTTCCCGCCAGGGCAGGTCAATTCCCTCAGCAGCAGCCTGGAGACTCTTCCAGCAGGGCTGGAATTAACCCTGCTGGTGCTGCTCACAAGGTCCCCCAGCAGCACTGCCAGGAAGCAATGCAGCTTTCCAAACCCCAGTTCCAGCTCTGCAATATGGACAGGCCAATCATTCTCACATCTGGGCCAATCTGCAGCTTCTCAGGCCCGAAATCTGGCCATTATCAGTGCACTTACAGGGACAAAGTGTGGGAGTTTTGTCATAAAAACACAGCCTGGATTCCCACTCCGTGCTGGCAGAGAGGGAGCAGCTGAAAACTCCTTGGAAAAATTCATCGCAGAACAAGGCATGTAAAGCACAAAGTGCTCAAAGCAGGGACAATTAACCCAAAGTACATGAAAAAAAAAACCTGCTTCAAGCACACCCCATGGAAAATTATTTGATGAACACCAACTCAGGTGTAACATAACATTTTTTGCTATGTCACATTTAAAAGCTGAATAAAAAACCTGGCACTTTAACTTAACAGTATCAGGGCAGGTACCTGCTGAAAGTACTGCAAAAAATACGTTGCTGTAAATTCAAGGTTTGCAACTAAAATCAGATTTATTAAGGGGAAAAAAAAGGCAATAACTAAGCAAGTGAATGAGGATTTCCTAACAAGAGTTTGAAGGGAGTGAGGTCAAGCTCCTTGGACCCTGCAGAGTTTGGAGAAGGGGAGAGCAGGAGGAAGTTTCACCAGGAGGCAAAATTTTTCCTTCATCCTCCTGCCCTGCATCCACCACTCCCCAGGCTGGAAAAGCTCTGCTCATTGCTGAGTTAAAGGTGTCAGCCTGCCCAGAGTTATTCCTCCTGTCTGGGATCCATTTCCCAGCTGAGCAATGGGAATAGCACTTTCTGCCTGCCTAAGGAGGAACATTACAACGAAGATGATGTCAAGGATCATGAGGTTTTGGGGTACTTACAAGTGATGAGAAGTGTGAGGACCAGAAAATAGGAGAAAATGGTGGTGGAGCCAAAAATCAGTATGGAAAACCACTCCACAGTGCTTTGAAGTTCAGCTCAGCAGCAGTATTTGATAAAATGGATGGATGCTAAACCAACTTCATCCCTCCTTGTGGTGCCAGCAATCAAATACCTGCACAGAGAGAGAGGCCTGCCCCTGAACACTGCTCCCTTTCTGGGCTGAAACTCTGAACAACCTCTCATCTGAGTAAAATTATGGCAGCCCAGTGCTCAGAGATGCAGAACTTTTAGCTTCCCAAGTGCCAGCCAGGGGGATGCACACAGAACCTCAGGAAAATGTTAAATGAATCTTCTGTGCTCAGCTAAAATCCTTTCTCCCTCTCCTTCCTCCTCAGTGAAGAGGACACTCCAAGCACATGTTCAATATCCAAACGTGTCTTTCCAATGGGAAAAAAAAAAAAAAAAAAAAAAAACCCCACATTTAGAGATGCTTAACTGGCTGTGGGAAAGAATTCATGTTCAGGAGAGGATCCAAAAGAGTGGCCACAAATGTGTCCTGTGGATTTTGGGCAAGGCAGAAAGAAGAAGGGTCCAGGCTGTCTCCTTTTCTGTGCAGCTGCCCCATGCTGTGCAAGGACTGAAAAATCTCTTCCCACTTACCACAGAAAGAAGCAGGAAAGTGTAAACCATGCCAAAGCTCAGAGGATGACAAAGAAACCAACAAAACCCAACAAAACCCAAAGAGAAAAAAAAAAATCAGTTGCTATTTGCCTGAACAATTCTAGGAACACAAATACGGTTTTATAGATTTAAGTAATTTTTTTCTTAATGGAAAAAAAAAATAAAAGAGAGCTGTAATACCAAGAAGTTATATAAGCTCCAACAAAAGCTGGTTATTAAGAGGAAAGCAGGATTTTATGCCAAGAAGCCAAGTGGCAGGTGGCTGCCACGTGCCAGCAGAAGGAATTCATGGGTCCAGGAGGAACTTCTCCATTGTTTGAGCAACTGATTTGCTCAGATATGGGCACTGGAAAAGCCAAAGGGCCTGAAACTTCCCTCCAGTGTGGTGGCTGCATCCAGGCACAGGCATCCCACCCACCCTTGTTCTATTAACTACAGATGGCAGGGAAATGAGGGAGGAAAAACACAATATGCCACAGCTCTTTCCCACAGAGAATGAGCAGTATCAGGGGGATCACAGTGTGTTGTTTAAATCTGGGAGACTAAAAATACAGCTCTTTATTGCTCTGGAATGTGAAGCCTAAGAGCAGCTCCACAGTCTGAGGTAACAAAGCTAAGGATGTGCCACAGTTCCTCCCTGTGCCCTGGATTTGGTGTGCATTATGTTACTGCAGATCTTTTCCCCTTAGTAAAACAAACAAACAAACAGGCAAGCACATGCTACTAATTTTATTTACATTGCACATTATCGACCAAATCTATATTTGGGGTTCTTCCCAGACCACCAAGGCTCTCCTTACAGGGACTTTGCACTCAGCAGAGAAACATAAAACCCCAGAAAATCTCATCATTTCAGTATTCATGAAGTAGATGCAGTTTAAGAATAAGTTTATGAAAATCCCAGAGGGAAAAAGACACATTCTCACATTAAAAGTGAAATGTCTATTATCCATGCATAAAAAAATACTCAGGCAGCAGACTCAGATCATTGTACAGTGGCAGCAGATTTGGTCCTATCACTCGTCCCCTCCTCCAGCTGAGGAAACCTGGAAATCTGCACCAACATTTAAACCTGACAGGGATCCCAGGAACAGCAGAGACATCTTCAGTCAGCAAAGGCTGATCCAGGGCGAGCTCAAAGCTCCCACTGAACTCCCCAAGGGCTGCACCAACCTGTGCATCCAACCCAGGGCCAGGCAGGACCTGCTGCCAGGAACAGAAACCCCCTAGCCCTGCCCTGTCCAATTTAAACATCTCCAGCACTGCAGCTTCAAGAACCTCCCCTGCACAATTATTCACTCCCAGAGATTTTACTCCTAGGAAACTCTGGAATTCAGCTGAGGTTTCCTTGTCTGCAGCCATGCCTTGCTCTAAATAACACCCCTGTTCCTGCTGGTAGCACGAAGGTGTGCACAAAACATCATCCCCTTCGCTGAAACAGGTTTTTACTTCCCCAAAATAAAAACAGAATTGATTTTGAGTTTCTTCCTCCAGGGCTTCAGCCCAATTTGTTGAAAAGTTTTACAGGATATTAGAGGTGTGCTCCAGGGCAGGGCAGTGCCAGCCCCTGACCTTGCTGCTCCTGTGCCCCTTCATCTTCAGCAGAAATCAGGTTTGGGGAATTTTTTTACGAACAAACATCTATTTATTGCTGCCTAAATCCCTTTTCCTTCCTTTGTGACAGAAGCATGGAGAAGGGAAAACAGGCAGAGGTTGGAATAGGTGACCCCAAGTTCCCTGGAGCAGCATTACAAGGATTCCACAATTTATAAAATTCAGGCATTCTGCATCCTGGAAAGCAGCAGGATTCTGGCACAACTGATTGACACCATTACACAGGACACAAATCTCCTTACCTGAAGTCTGATTAATAAATATTAAAAGGCTGAGTTTGATCTTTCCAGAACAGCAGCAGGCTTCATAAACAGGGTGATGTCAGATGGAGATTACTGGGGCAAAAAAACAAAACCAAACAAAAAACCTGCTGGGGTTTGTAATGGAAGGAGAAAAAGCTAAACACAGCCCCAGACTCCTGAGATTACAGGTCAGCCCATTTGAATAAAAAATTGAGTATTGAAAAAGGGGTGGGCTGTATGTGTCTCCATGTATTTTGGGGGGAAGGAGGAAGGAGAGAGGGGAAAGTAATATTCGTTATTTGAGCAGGGCATGCCTTTTTTTCTTGGCAATCTCTGCCTTCTCTTTTCAACAGACACATCCTTTGGGGCCTGAATTGTGAGTTAGACACATGTCCAGAGAGAAACAGGCCTCTGTTTTCTGTAGAACAACAGACTACTTATTTTTCAGTACAGACAACCCCTCCTATCTGGTATTTAACTTAGATGTAAACTAGTCCCAGCAGAGCTACCCCTCTTAATGGCTCACACAACCCTGGAAAACAGATTTTTTTTCTGCTCTTGGACTGGACTCATCGCTGATGCATTAACTCAAAACGACAGTGAACCCAAGTCTATTCAGTTTTGTGGGCTGGTGTCGAGTGATGAGGCTTCTTGGCAGACTTGAACTACTTGGGAAGGCAGGAGTGAATCAAAGACTATTGCACAGATACAGCAAAGAAACATTAGAGAGATTCTGACAGGCTCAATCCTTTCAGAATGTTTGATGTTCTGCTGTTCTCGAGTGACTCATGTGATTAATAAAGTAGATATATTTGTCATCTCCTTGGACAGAGCTAGAAATGTACTTTGCTAGGAGCAAAAATAAATAGGCTTTGAGAGAAACACCACAGGTGAAGGAATACCACCCACAGCAGCAGGGATGTGCATGGCAGGAGCTCCCTTTTTAATGGGAATTCCCAGGAGGAGGTTTCAGGATCATGGAAAACAGTTTAGGTGTGAATCATGTTTGTTGTCTGTGAGTGCTCATATCAAAAAGCATTTTATACTCCATCAGGTCTGACAGGAGAATAAACTTAGGTATGATACCATTATTGCTTTCATTAAGGAGTATATTTGTAAAGGTCTGAATAAACAGCTGAGGGAAATATTCACAGAGACTAAATGGAAGCTTCGGTTTCTCTAGGATCCCTTTAGAGTCACCAGGATATCCAGGGTAAAAAAAAAGGGGCAGAGTCCCCTGGCCATGCCCCTCCCAAACTGTCCTAACAGATGTAAATTGAATTTCTTGTTAAAACACAGCCCTCACAGCCTCCCAAGGCTATGAAAGGCTTTATTCTCCTCACCCTGGCAAGTTTGCTCTCTCATATCTAAATTAAGCCTATTCTGCTTTAAATTAAGTCAAATATCTTTTGTCTTAGCAATCGCTGCCATTGGGAATAAGCTGCTCTCTTCTTCCTTGTAACAGCTGATGTAGTAACAACCCACAACATATCCTTTTTTTCCCTTTTTCCTCCTTTTTGCTGATGCAATCAAAGCTCATCCATCGTTATCAGCGAGGTTTTGGATTCTTGCAGCTCTCCCTGGCCGTTCTCCAGCTGCTCCCTGCCTTTCTCCAGATCCACTTCCCAAAGGCAGTTTTCCTGCTGCTGGGGCCTGTCCCACGCTGAGCAGGGGGACAGAGGGACAGAGACTTCTTGTGCCCAGCTGGTTGTGCTGCTGCCTGCTCAGCCAAACACAACGTTTGCCTTCCCCTCACACTGCAGCTCTGTTGGCTTGGCTCCCTTCCCTTCCACGACAGCTCCCAAATCCTTTCCAAAGAGCTCCCGCTCTGTCATTTACACAGGTGCCTTCTCCTCTGGGAGTTTCACACACTGCACTTATTCCATCATCATATTTCTTCTGTTTCTCCTTTGGAAAGATTTCTCCACTTTAGCAAGGTCGTTTTGAAGCTGGCTCCCATCCCTCCCACCCGGCACAACTGCTGCTCCCGTTCCCAGTTTGCTCCCAGAAGAACCAAACCCCCAGGCCCAAGGCTTGGCAGATATTTCGAGGTTCTCTGTTTTCCCTGCATGGAAGTGACTCCAGCCCTGCCTTCACTGAGTTTCACTCAGCCCCAGTGTCTGTCCCTGCCATCACAATTTACACCAACCCCAGACACAGGGCTTGATAAGCTGCTCTGAGGGGGAAGGAGCTTGGTGTGACAGGATTTGGCCCTGACAAAACCATTTTAGCTCGCTCTTTATCTCCTTGTTATCTCCCAGCTGCTTGCAAATACTTGATCTGCTGTTAAGCAGATTGATGTCGAAATCCTCACACTCATTTTTCGCTTCCTTCCCAATTTTTTCGGCTTGCCCCCATCAGCACACAGGGTCTCCTCACTCCTCAGCCTGACCCGGGCTGAGCAACTTCCTCAGAGGTTGAAGAACTGACAGGAGCAATCCTAAAGCATCTCATTTATCCAAGTATTCCCTAACAGTTTTTTTCTCATTCTAGGCTGAGACTGCGGTGCTGATGTCTTTGCATTCCTGGTGTCTGCTGGGTTTTTCAGGGCAGGGTCAAAAGCAGAGCAAAAAAAAAAGAGCATGAAGGATTTCAGCCTTTGGTTTTACTCTCCAGAACATTTCCTGTGCACTGAGTCACAAGTCAGCGTTTTCTCCTGGCTCTCTCTTTTCCTGCTCCCCTCATCATCACTTGGAGCTTCAATCCCGTTCTGTGCCTCAGCTTTCCTGACTTTGTTGCTGTGTTTATCCTAAATTTTGTACTGATCTCTGGCAATTTCATTCACAGATTTTAAATACTTTCCTCTCCTATCTAGGGCCTCTCTCTCCCTTTTGTTCACACCCAGCATTCCCAAATCAAAAGTATAATAATGTTCTCCATAAATTACTATAGAGTCCCCCTTAAATACTTTGTCTCTTCAGATTTGCTTCCCATAAGAAATGAACTTTAGTCTAACAAATCACAGTATTTTTATATCATCTCTATTTCCTGAGGAATTTAAACTCCATCATTCAAAGCTGCTCATTAAAATACTTCCCAAAGTCAGAACAGCAAATTTATGAGCACTTTGTCCTTTTACAATTGAGAAAAGAGCATTTCAACCCCACATTGGGCAATTTCAAGAAATGCCACAAAAATGCATTTATTTTCTGAAGGTGACAAGTTTTGAAATAATTAGCAAAACCAAACTGATAATGATTTCTTCCTGTCAACATCCCACTGCCCTCCCCAAATCCACCAACCTGGGCAGCTGGGAAGGGCAGGAGGCTTTTGCAGGGTTGGGAAGGACGTGGATAGGAGGCAGTGGCTGAGAAATCTGGGCTCAGGAATAAGGATTCATGTGTGTGAGATGGCTCCACAGAGCACACCTGGAGAGGTCCCACACTGCTTTCAAATAAAGAAATCAATAAAAGTGCTTTGATCTTGGAATTTTGGTAAAAGATGCATGTGGAAGAGCAGGTTGCCAGCTTTTATTCCCAGACCTGCTATGGGGTTTTTTGAGGGATCTCATACAAGATTTAACCTGTACTCCTCTACAAGCATCTAAAGGGAAAAAAAAATACATAACCTACAGCAATTTTGTTTGTTTATAACAAAATTGTTTATAAACAGTTCTGAGCATCCTTGATCAAAACTACTGTTAAAAAATCAGTAACTTCTGGATACTACCACCAGAGAAATAAAAGTGGGAGTGCACAGGATTCCTTTTCAATGGAACTTTGAGGAGATTTGCTTCTTTCTGATGCCTGCCAAGCTGCAATAAGAACCATATTTTCTGCATGAAATTTAACACCCAGAAGAAACTGTAAAGGACCAGAGGGTCTCCTGTCCCTCTGCACTTATTACTGCTGCGAGCTCCATGAGCATATGGAAAGAACACTCTCTGGGTTGCCTGGAGATGATGTAAATACAGATAAGTGCATTCATCTGTTTAAAAATGAATCAAAAAAAAAAGAAAAACCTCTAGATCTTATTAAATAAGCTATCACAAAAATATGAAAGTACATCTTTGCAGTGCATCAGTCCAGGCACATAATTTTTTACATGTTTTATATGGTTTATGTGCCTTTTCCTTTAGCTGCACTTCATGTTTCTCAGGACTCAGAGAAAAAGAACAACTTTATATTCTGACACACAGAATTTCTTTGGGTACTTCCCATTCTGATTCATCACATATCAATGGTTACATATTATCAGCCCTAAGAATATCATCCAAGAAACAACACCAAAGGGTGGCAGGTGCTCAAAACTTGCTTTTTATCCTTCTTCTGCTTTGCATCATCCAGCTCTTCCCACTCCAGCTCCCCCTGAGCCAGGCAGAGTGAGTGCAAATATTAACTCTAAAATAGAAATTGTGCATGTTTCTGCACGAGCAGCTCCTCTTCCATCCCTGAATCCCTGAGAAAAAGCAGCTGCTCCAGCCCAGAGCAGGGGAAATCCAAACAGATTACACTCAAGTGCTGCTTTATGGGAGATTTAGGAGAGACCACAATAATCCTAAATCTGATCCCCTGCATGGCACACGCCACAATTCCCTATATCCAGTGGCTCTGGGAGCACGTTGTTCCCCAAGACAGCCCTGATTTAAAGGCTCCCAAGTGATGAAGAGCCTCCCACATCATTTGGCCATTTGTTTTCCACAAATAGCTCCTTTCAAAGTGAAAAACTCGTGGAAGAAAATGAAGTTGGCTCCCTTGAGCTCAAGCTGGAGATTTAAGAGTTTGTCCCCGCTGCAGAGCGCACTGAGATGGAGAATTCCAGGGGCAAAGCTGGGAAGCAGAAATGGGGCACCACAAGGTCCACATGGGGAAAGGGAAACATCATCAAGTGCAGAGAGCCTGTGCCAGACACCCAAAATAAATGATGTGTCTTCACAGCAAGCCAGTCTGATTCATTGCTGCTGACTTAAGTCGGGGTATTTAAAACAAACTCGGAACAAAAATACCTTTTTTGTTTACAAGACTTTGCTTTCCAAATGGCTGTCTCTCAAGATGGCATTTCCCAGGCAGCTCAGGCCCCTGGATGCTGAGGGATCCTCTGGGAATGCACCTGGGTGGCTTCAGGGTTCTCATGGTGTCACTGTCACTACCCCAGACCCAACCCTTGGCATCCATCCTTCCACAGGGGCTGTGCCGTGGATCCCAAGGAAGATCAACCCCAGGATCAGACCTCAGCCTTCATTCTGAGCTGCTTTAGTGGAAAACTACACAGCAAGATTAAATCTGCAGCAAAACAAGGATTAGTCCAGCCCAAGAGTAGGTAGGGAAGGACAGAAGTTGCTCTCATCCCAGAGAACATCCCGTCACCCTCTTTTCCCTGATCTCCCTGCCTGCCTTTATAAAGTTCAATCAAAAATTATATTTTGTTATAGCCCAGTTCTTAAAAGTTTGGATGAAACCAAAAGAAATCTCCACTGGGCTGCAGCCTGTTAATGATACTGTGCTCTCCTCTGGCTCCCTGCCAGAGAGTGAACAGTGCCAACATTTGCAGACTTCCAACAGGAAATTAAATAACTGCCCTGTTGGAAATATAAACCCATTTACAGTGGTCAGGCTTGCATTTTCCAAAACAACGATACAGTTTGTGCACGTAAAGCTGGAGGAAAATTTGTCAGAAGATTCAGCCAAGCGAGTATGAAACAAAGCCCTTATGGAAAGGTGTTTCACACAGGTCTCCAAATTAGGGCTTTGTCAGGTGTATTTCCTACCCTGAGGCTTCTGCAGGAACAGTTCTGGGCCCTTCAGAGAGGGCTGCACACACACATCCCCCATGGCTGAAGATTAACAGAGGTCCTGCTTATTTCATCATTTTCTATACTCTTTCATTTGCTTCTCAGGAATTGTTTTGGGGAGAATATATCAAGTGATGCTGCAGGCTTGGGAGAGCCTGGGCTTCATTTTGATGTCAGGTTTTGTGACTTTTGGCCAGATCTCTGCTCCAGGCTACCCTTCCTCCTCACACACTTCATCACAGAGAATGATGGAATCCTGGAATGGTTTGGGTTGGGAGGGACCTTAAAGCTCATCCTGTTTCAACCCTGACACCTTGCACTGTCCCAGGCTGCTTCCAGCCCCATCCAGCCTGGCCTTGGACATTCCCAGGGATCCAGGGCAGCCACAGCTGCTCTGGGCACCCTGTGCCAGGCCCTGCCCACTCTCACAACCAAGAATTTATTCCTATTATCAACCCAAACCTCCTGTCTTCCAGTTTGAAGCCATTCCCCCTTGCCCTGTCACTAAATGTCCTCGTAAAAAGGACATTTCTCTCCATCTTTCTTGAACATAGATAGAAGGGAGAGGCAAACTCCTATTTCAGTCACTGGAGTTTCCCCACTGCCATCGCCACAACTGAGATTTGCACCGTGGAAGCTCCAGAGAAAGGAGCTGCTCCTTCCCAGGAGTTTTTACAGCCTGGACTGTGCCATAAACCCTGTCCAGGCCCCACAGGTACAACACACAACAAATATTGTATTCTGGAAGCATTATTGATTAGCAAATTTGACTCTCATCTTCACTTCTCTTCATCAGCCAGCTGTTGAAATCTTTTTCCTCTGCCACCTCCCCTTCACGTCCCTGCTGTCGAATTTAGTCAGAAATCACACAGACACACAATCCAGAAGAGGAAGAGGCAGGCAGAATATTCAATATTTATATTCAGTAACAGGAATATTCAGCAGGAACAGCAGCAGTAGAATTTCCACACTTCAAGGATTAGAAAACCGTGCTTCACATTTCTGCCAATACTAAGGTAGTGACAACTGTAGTGATTGTTCTTTAATGTTATTTCTCTGCACCCTGCATGAGTGCAAACCAGCTCCACCTCACCTTTTCATCAACAAAACCATCCCTACATTCACTGTAAATAGTCTAAAGTTGCAGGTACAGAATGCCCCCCTCCCCCCAATAGTGCTACCTTGTATTTTTGCACAGTAGAGCCTTTCATTCAAGGGTCTGAACTTGTATTACACAGGTGGGTAAACATTATTATCCAGCTTCAGTTGGATTGTTGCAAGTCCATGGCAAACCTGCAGCAGAGTCATTCCCTGAAGGGCAGATTTCCCTGGAGCCAGCACTCAGCCCTCTGGGGTAAAGACAACTTGCAAAAGAAAGAGTTTGTGGGTTCAGCCCACTAAGGAAGTTCCTCCCACTAATCAAAGTCATATGGAAAGAACCGCTTGGGAAAAAAAATCCTGTTTCCTTAAGGAACTCTTCTCAAATGGACTGAAGAGTCACAAGAAGAGATTATCTGCATCTGTATTCTCAAGCCTCAGTTTGACTTTTGTGTGTATGTACATAAAGCTGACAATTGTGCACGTATTTAATGCCAAAAAAGTAGACAGACACCTCTACTGCTTTTATTGCTCCTTCCCTTCCTGCTCTTCCACCACACGAGCTGGGCTGAGGCCCTTGGAAAGCAGTGACAGCACTGCCCTGGCATGCAATGAATTATTTGCATCCTTCAGATTCCCACTCTGCAGAAGCTGTTGGGCTCGGGAGCAGCCAAACAAGCGAGGCAAAAGCAGCACATCTGCAAGTGGCAGGAAAAGCAGCAGCAGGGGTAGAGCCCTAAAAAAGCCTCAGCGAGCTCTTGGATGCCCCAGGACGCCAGTAAGCAGCAGTCAGGTCTCCCTTTCAAGCCTCACTCCTGTAAATGAAAACCAACTCCCAGCCTCGCTGGCTCAGGCGCTGCTGCAGGAAGGCGCTGAACGCAAAAACGGGGCCCGTTTAAATCAGCTGCGCTGTTTACACTTCCAATCGACGGGTAAGTGCTCTGCTGGACCCGGGCCTCGAGCGGTGATTGTTATTTAACACTTTCTTTAAGTTATCCTGCCAGTTCCTGGTGCCTCAGCAAACTTCATCTCTTTCCCATCCGCTGCATCCCCTGTTGTTCCTTGAACAAACACAGATGTCCCCAGTTTGAGCGCTGAGATCCTGCCACCACAGCCATCCAGGAACCGGCAGATATTGAAACCAAAGGGGAGTCGCTATTTTCAAGGATTTCCTCAAGACGAGAATAAATTAGCACCGGTTCACTGGCAACAGAAGAAAAAAGGTAGATGCAGGCAGTGGGGCAAAGGGAGCTGATAGGAAAGGGGAAATCAAACCAGCCCCGAGGAGGAGGCAACAGCTCGAGGTGTTTTCCCTCCCCACAGCCACTGCCTGGGGAGGAAGATCGGCGGGAGGAGTTCTCACTTCTTGCTGTGGCTGATAAAACACCAGACCCTGCCACAGGATTTGCCTGCTGGGAAGCACCAGAGGCATCTGATCTGCAGCAGCTCCGTTTCCCAGCTTTTGCGGCACCGGCTTGCCCAGAACGGCTTCCCCTCAGTCCCTCCGTGCCAAGACTCACTGTCACGGCCCCGGGGTCCCCAGGACATCCTGGCTGGATGAGGCATCCCCACAGCCAGAGAAGCACCAGCAGCTCTTTGGCCTCTTCCCCGTCTCTGCCACCACACAGACACCGACAGACGGCGGAGCAGTGATTTCAGCCATCAAAGGGAACAACTTCTTTTAAATCAGAGCTGAAGAAACCGCTTAAACAGACCTCGGCATAGCCAGCAGGGGATCCCTTTGAAAAAACAAGACTCCCAAGGACCGTGAAGAAGAAAAACCACGCTGGAGAGCAGAGATTAGAAAAGAGGAAAGGAACAGCATGAGGAGGAAGGAGTATCATGTGCTCTGCTAACTGCACCTCTTAATTAAAAGAACACAAGTGTGGCTCAGTGAAACAATGTCACTGCACATCCCTGCTACAAGGCACATTTATAAAAGGGATGTATTCCTGTTCTTCCAAATGCTGAAGGGTTTCCATTCATCTGGCTGCAGCATGTTACAGAACTGCATTACAGCAAGATAATCTCCAGAAAGCCTGGGCTGTTATTCATATATTGAAACATAAGTAAGATATTATTGGTTTGGAAGCTGTCAAGACATTTCTCTGTGTGCTGCAACAGAAGTCAGAACCAGACATTATTCAGCCCCTACCCAAGGCTTCCATTGGACACTGGAAAAATCAAAGACCAGAAATCCTTTGGGGTGTTGACATTATTTTCTAAACTAAATCATCACCAGTGTAGTTCCCGTTCACATAAAACTAATTTTATTTGAGATATAAAGCTTCTAGTATAAACAAAGTTTTGGAAAGAAAAAAACCAGGTCGACCATTGCAGCTACCATGGCAAATAATATTGCAGATTTTTCATTTGTTAATATTCCTACAGGGTCTGGGCACGTGAACATCTGTAATCCTGCTCCCCAGTACCTTCTTCCCTGAAAACTGAAGTGGTGCAGACGGATTTTTTATTGTTTTTTTTAATAACCTCAGCCAAAAAAAATGGAAAAGAAGAAGAAAGCATTAAAACCTGCACTGTTATTGGTGTGCCTGCGTCGTATTAGCCCAGACATGTCTGTGCTTGGAAACAAATTGATTGCATCTCTTGGTAAATCAGCCCCTCTGTGGAGAATGCACCAATCTCTCCCCAGATTAAAGAAGAAGCATCTGCTTATAAACACAAACCAACTGAGGAGCTGGCACTGCTGCAGGACTTCATGGCTCGTGTTTCTCTGCTGTTCATCATGTGCATGTGAGGGCTGAACTACAGCCCATCTCTAACACCACATCAGGAGCTTCAGGTAAACCTCTAACTGCTCCATGCGTACCAAAAAATGCATTTAAACAGCATTTTTTTAACATAAAATGCATGCAAAGTATGTGATGGAGCATTTATCACGGACTCTTTAACAATTCATTGCCAGCACTGGGTACAGGATGCATTTATTCTGAATTTACTTGAGCGTGAGGAAGAACAGGTTTGGTCAAAATATTCTCCTGTGGCTTTAAAGATCCAGTTAAGCAAAGAGCATTCCCAGAACGAAAGGGATGTTAATAGAGAACATCCAAGCAGTTGCTGGCTGACACAAGAATCCCCCAAACAACCCCTCGGGACCTTGAATTGCCGATAGAAATGATCCATCAGAGCAGCTCGAGGCACAGCCCCGAGGGTGCTGTGCTCCTGCGAGGAATTGTGAGTGAAAAAGCAGCTGCACTGTGGGATGGTGCCCCCAAACCTGCCAGCATTTCTGAACAAGCCTTTCACCAAAAACACTGCAAATCCCAAAGCTCAGGGCACAACCTTTGGCCTCCAAAGCTCCAACAACTCGGTCCCACAGAGGGCAAGTTTGTCATTAAAACGCAAGAAAATAACAAAAAATAACAAAAAAATCCACCCTGGCAAGCAGGCACTAAAAGTGAATTTCCAAATATTTAGTGCTTGTGCTCTCCAGAGGTGACCCAGCATCTTCAGACATCCCAGTATCCAGAAATGAGATGGAAACCCCAGAAATAAGTTGGATTAAAGCTGGCCCAGGGTAGAAGGTGTTGGTGCAGGGCAGAAAAGGGCTGCCAGAGCCTCCCCTGCCAGGTGCACCCTTTTTCCAGCACATTTTCACCTGGGCTGAGCTCCAAAATAAACCACCGAGGTCCCAAATCCCAAACATCAAAGATGAATGAGCACAATGTATCTAAAACGTTTCCTAGTTTGGCTCAAACTGGGAAATTCTGCAGAACTCTGAAAGGATCAAGCTCTGTGCAACAGGAAAGGGACACTTGAAGCTGCCTCCCCTTTCACTTCATCTGAACAAATGTTTGAGAGATTCAGGCAAAACGGAAAAATCCTGAAGATTATCAAATCCTTTCTCTACATACACAAAAATCACTCATCTCAGAACTCTGTGCAGTGATGAGAAAAGTAATAAGAGCCAAAAAAAGCCACTTAAGAGACTGGAATAGGAGTTGCTTCCCAGACAAAATTGAAAAACACAGCACTAAACATTTCTTTTTTTGTCTTTATATTCCTCCAAAATGTGACAATTCCTTGCTCAGAGAACTATTGCTGTCCTTGAACTGCACATGCAATTATTAAATATAGGTTCCAAGAACAAATACTTTCTCAAGTTGCAGCAGCTTTCACCAAGTACTGCAAATGTTTTCCTGACACACAAATGGAGTTAAAATTTGGAAATTGTTTCAAGTCCCATGTTCAGAGTCTGAGAAATATTCCTCACAGAAACGGCGCCTTTTCATTAGGATTTAACTGAATTCTGTATTATTTATTAGTGGGCAAATGAGATGCCTTTTTGTTTTCCTAGTACACTTTTTTGCAGGAAAAATTGGGATATTATCATAAAGGTTGGTAGAGAGCACAAGAACATATATGGAACAAAAAGTGCAACCATTTGCATTTGGCTGCTCATTTGAACCCCATGAATATTTCTGGACAATATTTTGTTTGGAGAAACCCAATCCCTCCCTGAGCAGCTTTTTTTCCTGCCTGCAAAGCCCTGGCTTTGTCCTTCCCTGGGCAGAAGAGCCCCCTGTGCTCCCACAGCCAGGGCTGGAAGTGACACTCATCTTTCACCCCTGCAAGCTGAGCCAGCCCCACATCACACACGGATCAAAACCATCCCTGCTCCCTTGGCATTTGCTCCAGGAAGCAAAGGAACACTGGATCCTGCTTCAAGACAAAATCCCAAGTATTCAAGTTTCACACGTTGTGCAGTGGGTGTTTCCCGGCTCTGGGAACGGGGCACTGGAACAACCCCAGCACAAAACCCCACTGGAAAAAACCCCACAGCACAGAAACCCCCACAGCACAGAAACCCCCACAGCACAGAAACCCCCACAGCACAGAAACCCCCACAGCACAGAAACCCCCACAGCACAGAAACCCCCACAGCACAGAAACCCCCACAGCACAGAAACCCCCACAGCACAGAAACCCCCACAGCACAGAAACCCCCACAGCACAGAAACCCCCACAGCACAGAAACCCCCACAGCACAGAAACCCCCACAGCACAGAAACCCCCACAGCACAGAAACCCCCACAGCACAGAAACCCCCACAGCACAGAAACCCCCACAGCACAGAAACCCCCACAGCACAGAAACCCCCACAGCACAGAAACCCCCACAGCACAGAAACCCCCACAGCACAGAAACCCCCACAGCACAGAAACCCCCACAGCACAGAAACCCCCACAGCACAGAAACCCCCACAGCACAGAAACCCCCACAGCACAGAAACCCCCACAGCACAGAAACCCCCACAGCACAGAAACCCCCACAGCACAGAAACCCCCACAGCACAGAAACCCCCACAGCACAGAAACCCCCACAGCACAGAAACCCCCACAGCACAGAAACCCCCACAGCACAGAAACCCCCACAGCACAGAAACCCCCACAGCACAGAAACCCCCACAGCACAGAAACCCCCACAGCACAGAAACCCCCACAGCACAGAAACCCCCACAGCACAGAAACCCCCACAGCACAGAAACCCCCACAGCACAGAAACCCCCACAGCACAGAAACCCCCACAGCACAGAAACCCCCACAGCACAGAAACCCCCACAGCACAGAAACCCCCACAGCACAGAAACCCCCACAGCACAGAAACCCCCACAGCACAGAAACCCCCACAGCACAGAAACCCCCACAGCACAGAAACCCCCACAGCACAGAAACCCACTGGAAAAAAACCCCACAGCATAAAACTCCCCCACAGGACAAAAATCCCCACAGAACAAAAACCATCCCAGTGCTACCAGTGTCCACCTGGATACCAGAGCTGTTGGGAAACACTCAGGAATTGTGGCAGGGTAATGAAGCAAAACAAAATGCTTCTCCCATTTCTGTGAGCACCACAAAGTCCATGAGAGGAACTGCACTTCTGTGGTTTTCAGGATAAAATATTCCAGCTTTCTCTACATTTGTTCACTGCTGGATGAAGTGTGGCTGGAAACAAAGCAGCAAAAGCATTTTCTAGGGAGAAAGAAAAAAAAAAAAAAAGTGGGTTTGAGCTTAAAAGTAAAGAAAATATATCAAAATAAATGTTCAATGTACTTTCTTTGTGTATTGGTAACAAGTACCATCATCAGCAGGACTGAGTTGATTCTTTGGAGTTCTTTTAAGGCAATAATATCCCACAGCAGGGGTGGGCACATCGTGACTTTCACGTGGAAAGTCTGTCTTCCTTCACACAGGAAATATTTCAGCTGGCTGGAAGCAACTGCCCACTAAAGTTACTAAAAGATTCATTACATGTATCCTCTAAAGGATTCTGGCAGAAAATCTGTCAGGCTCTGCTGCTCAGATTGACTGTCTTAATCAGCACTGAGCCACAACCAGGATCTTTAGGATCTAGTAGGATCTTTCAGACAGCAAAGCAAGGAGAGATCAAAAACCATTTCCCTGCTGCACCTCAGTCATCTTCAGTGTAATCCCCAACATCTCTGGTGTCAGTAATTCCCAGTAAGAACAGAGCAACAAACAGCAGGATAATATCCAGCCTTGATACCTGATGAAATGAAAGCTAAATTAGCACAATAATCCTTCAAGAACATAAGTGCCTTCTCAAGGAGCCTGACACCAGCTTATTCAGGCAAGGGCAGAAAAAAGCCTACAAAATTCACTTCAGTGGCATAATGCAACCAAAGCTGAAGAAAGTTGAGCCTCCTATCACCACACATCCATCCCTTGCAACATTTCAAATGATTTTACAGTTCCTCTGACAGATCTGTACATAGACACCTCTCAGCAAATCACATGGAATATATCCACACCTAATCCCTCCTTGCACTGCTGAGACAGAATTCTTCCCCTCAGGCCCTGGCAGTTATTACAATTAGTCCAGGTGAAGTTACCCTTGATAATCTCAGGAGATAAGAACTGGCAGGAGGAATAGGATAACAGAACATCCGACAATTACAGGGTTTGGGTAGGGGATTTCTGTGGAGCTGACAACAAAATAAACAACACCTGATGTACAAAGCTGTGCAGGAGCCTGAACTCTGATTTTCCCAGAGCAAAGGCAGTGCCAGCATTGCTGTCCCTGCTGTGACCCTGCAGGATGGGCTGTGGTGCCTGAGGCCACAGCTTCACTGTTTACTGACAGAGAAAACTCCAGTTAAGACTTTGGTGCTGCATTCTGTCAAAACTTTCTGAAAAAGGGGATTGCTCAGTTGGATGTACCAGAGGTACGCCACAATAAATACAAGAGACCAAAAAATTCACTCAGTGCTTCAGAGCTCCAAGCCCAGAGACTTCAGAATGGCCTTGGATGAGAGAATTGATCAGCTGTGAGTCTCCTCTGGGGTGAGAACTGATCAGCTCTGAGTCTCCTCTGGGATGAGAGAACTGATCAGCTCTGAGTCTCCTCTGGGATGAGAGAACAGATCAGCTCTGTGTCTCCTCTGGGATGAGAGAACAGATCAGCTC
>VXBQ01011146.1:78711-101141 GCA_013400175.1 Phainopepla nitens
GGACATCGCGGTCCTGTCCCTTCCCGAGGGGCAATCCCTGCGGGGATATCGCGGTCCTGTCCCTTCCCGAGGGTCAGTCCTTGCGGGGACATCGCGGCCCCTTCCCGAGGGGCAATCCTTGCGGGGACATCGCGGCCCCTTCCCGAGGGTCAGTCACTGCGGGAATATCGCCTTCCCTTCCCGCGGGTCAATCCCTGCAGGATTGTCGCCTTCCCGAGGGTCAGTCCCTGCGAGGATATCGCGG
This sequence comes from Phainopepla nitens, assembly GCA_013400175.1. Classification (NCBI taxonomy): domain Eukaryota; kingdom Metazoa; phylum Chordata; class Aves; order Passeriformes; family Bombycillidae; genus Phainopepla; species Phainopepla nitens. Next base: position 78,956 of record VXBQ01011146.1, read on the forward strand.
TCCTGTCCCTTCCCGAGGGTCAGTCCCTGAGGGATTGTCGCGCTTGCCGAGACAGCGCTTTCCACAGGGTCGCGGGCGGGATTATCGAGTCCAGCCTGTGAGCAGACACAGAATCGCAGAATCACAGAATCACAGGATCGAGTTGGAAGGGAGCACTGTGGGCGATCTGGTCCGGCCTCCCTTCTCCAACACCGCGCATGGCGTGGGGTTGTGTCCAGAGGGTTCTGGAGTATCTCCAGTGAGNAGGGATTGTCGCGCTTGCCGAGACAGCGCTTTCCACAGAGTCACGGGCGGGATTATCGAGTCCAGCCTGTGAGCAGACACAGAATCGCAGAATCACAGAATCACAGGATCGAGTTGGAAGGGAGCACTGTGGGCGATCTGGTCCGGCCTCCCTTCTCCAACACCGCGCATGGCGTGGGGTTGTGTCCAGAGGGTTCTGGAGTATCTCCAGTGAGGGAGACTCCACGCCATTCTCTGGACAGTGCATGGTCATCCACACTGGAAAGGTTCCATCCCTTCCCCTTGCCAAGGGTCTGCCCCACATCCAGTAACCACAGTCTGTGGGATTACTATTACTGCTCTTGGGCTGGCACACTTTTCACAGAATCACGGAAGTGTTGAGGTTGGAAAGAGCTCCAAGACCATCAAGTCCAGCCTGTGATCGATGCCCACCTTGTCAACAGGCCCAGACCCCAAATATGCTTTTCTCTCTCTCTGGTGATGGCAAACCGAGATTTTGGGCAGGAGAGTTGGAGTTCCCTCCTGCCAATAGTGGATAACATTTTTGCTGGTGTTGGAGGACACTGCCAAAGCTGGTTGAAGCTCCTAGGAGTGATAACTACTTTCCATCCAGGAGAATGATCACATTCCTGGGATGCTTAGATTAGGTTTAGGATTTCAAAAGTCAGCAACTGTTTAATAAAAAGCTCATAAGCAGAGTGGAAACAAGGACAAGATTAAAGGCATTTCCCCCTCACTTCCTGCTAGATCAGATCCCTCAGGCTTTTCTTCTGCCATATGAATCTTGTATTTCTTGTCAGACACTAATAGAGTTTCAAGAGGAGGAAGAAACCCAGATAAACATCTGGCAGCGTGTTAGGGAAGGAGATTGAGGTCTGGAACCACCTTCTCCTCACACATACAAACATGCACATGTACCTCCTCTCACCAGCCAGGAAAAGGACAAGAGATTATCCATTTCCTCGGAAAACTGACCCGTAAACAAACATGGATAAAATGGACAAGGCGAGCCAAGCTTGATGTGTTCAGGATCTGGTGTGACACATGGAAGGGACTGCCAGCTGCTGGGACCTGAGTGCTCCAGTTTCTGCCACTTTAGGTCCTTGAAGCACCACCCCTAATCCAGGTGAAGGAGGCAGGCCCAGCTCCAGCCAAGACCATCAGGGGAGTTCATGGTGGTGAGGCAGGTCTGAGATCAGGCTGAAAATCAACAACAGCTCAGGGGCCATTCCTCAGCACCATCCCAGCAACACAGGACATTCTAGGCACTGGGACACGGCACAGGGGCGGCTGGCAGGTGGGTGGGGATGAGGCAGGTCTGAGGTGAAGCAGAGAATGAGAGAAGTCTGAGGTGAAGCAGGGAATGGACAGGTCTGAGGTGAAGCAGGGAATGGACAGGTCTGAGGTGAAGCAGGGACTGAGACAGGTCTCAGGTGAAGCAGGGAATGGACAGGTCTGAGGTGAAGCAGAGACTGAGAGAGGTCTGAGGTGAAGCAGAGACTGAGACAGGTCTCTGGTGAAGCAGAGATGTCAATCTGTCCATCAGGAGGGTCCATCCCAGCACAGGGATGCTGCAGGGACGGACCCGGAGGGGGCCAAGGCTGAGCTTTAAGAGAGCTGAAGGCAGGGTGGGTGGGACTCATTAAGAGCTCTGAGTGCCCTCAGGGGGCTGACACTTCTCCTGGAGCCAGGGAATAGCGGCAATACCCGAGCTGTGCCAGCAGGAAGGTCAGGCCATGCAGCTGGGATTGCAGCGCTGCCGCACCAGCCCAGGCCTGCCTGCCCTGACCCTCTGGAGTGACATTTCAGGTTACTTCTGACTGATCTAACAGCGAGCTGCCCGCAAGAAAACCTCTTGAGTTTCCTTGTGTTCAGGCAGGCAAGCCCATTCAATGAACCCTCTGGTGAGGGAGAGTGGGAGGGATGTTCCCCCGGATCAGCAGCTGGGCCCGATTCCCCACAGCTGCCAGAGTGCTGGATCCAGCAAAGGTGAGGGGACCCTTCTCCAGGGTCTGCTTTTGGCAGCAACTGCTGCTACACCTCTTCAGCTGCAGCACAGAAGTCCTTCCTTCATCTCTCTGAAGTGAGATGTCCATGAGATCCAGATTCCTCTGGGTGCAGGGATAACCCACTAAAGATACCAAAAAAGTCCTTGGCAGATGCAGAAACTAAATGCAGATTCTCCAAGTTCTCATTTAGCTTCGAAGTTTTAGCTCCATGCAGCGTGAGAGGATAAATCATTTATAATTAAAAAACAAACCACTTATTTTTAGCTGCAAATCTACCAAAGTGCATGCAATTAGCAGATATAAATCACTTCCTGGCTCGCAGGCTGCTCAGCACAGCACATAAATGAAAGTTAAAACATACGTTTGGGGAATACGTGGTACATCTGCTCTCAATCTGCAGCATTTGGAAATCAATACGAATATTCTCCCTGCTTTAACATGCTGCAGTCTGTCATCCCACAGTGGAAGGGCTAAAAATATATTAAACAAAGGAACTGGAGTGGACACAGCCCTAAAGACCCCAGAATGGATGGCACAGAGTATCCACAGAGATCTGATGGCAAAAAGAATTCCAGGTAGGGATAAGCACAGGCTTGGGAGGACAAACTGGAGTTTCCCCTCTGTGGTCTCAGGATGCTTGGGAGATGAAGTGCACACATAAAGCTTCAGAAGGTGACTCTGGGGAGAAGAATCAACCATTTGATACATGGCCACATATTTTAAAACAACGACAGGCTTGTAGTCAATATATTTGTGGAATTAGTTCCCGCAGGGAAAATGTATTATCCACAAAACTTTCTTATTCTTTTCTTTTCTTTCTTTTTTTTTTTTTTAATGAAAAGATAGCAAAGAAGCTGTCTGGGAATGATTTGTAAGTACAATAAACCTCACAAGAGGATGATAAGCAAAGCATTGTAAGAGAATCGTGTCAGAAGTCCAACAAAATAAAAGAGAAACATTACATATTTGTAGTTACTGACAATGTATGTTCTTAAGTATCATGTCACATTAGAAAAGAATCCTTGTTTTCCTTTCCAGCTTTCACTAATATTCCTATTAATCTATACCAGATTTTTTGATTCCACCATTTGAGGCCATTTCAGTCATCCTTTTCCCCCTTTAAATTCAACTGGAATTACACCAGTGTGCTCAGGCTTCCCGAGGGGAAGCTGGAGGTGAGGGTAGAACTTCCCTGAGAACCTGTGCATCCATGGAAAGACCCAGTGTAAACCTGATTTCACCATGGATTTTTAAATTATAAGGTGGAAATCAACAATTGCTGTTACATTTAAAGGTGGAAGATTTAGACATAACTTACACTGAGTTCCTTAGGAAGGGAATTCTGTCCAACTCAGGTGAAAACATTGTCCACTTGATGCCAGCTTTATTTTCCAGTGGAGTTTCAGGAGAAAGTACAGCACAAGTACCATATTTCTTTAAAAGGAATGGGAGATATGAGAATAAAGAATTTTATCCTGAAAGCAGCAGGTCAGGCCAAGGAGGAGGAGGTGCATTTGTGCCAGTCTTTGCAACAGCTCTGTCTCCTCAGGTGGGATTTTTCCTTTGCTTTGAGAGGAAAGCAAAGGCTCAGCAGCCAGAGGGAACGTGGCAGGGAGCACTGTGGGGTCAGGGGACAGGGAGTGACCCAGGGAGCATCAGGAGCTGCAGGTCAGCCTTGTTCAGATCATTTCCTCCAGTCTGTGGTCTGGGAGCACTTTGAAAATTGGCAGAAAACTCCAGAAAAGATGAAAGGAAAAGCCTTGAAATAGACCACAATTCTTTCATGTGTGGATTACACTGGGATTTTATACCTCTAAATAAATATACGTATATTTCTATCTCAGGAGGACTCTGTTCTTTACATCCCTGAATTCCAGACCTCTATAACATGAAATGTCACCCTTCTGGGAAAGGAGGGTGACAATGACACCAAAGCACCAGCAACTATTTAATAACATATGCAAATACTGACACGCTTATTACACATTAGTTTTGTTGTTGTTATGACTTTGTTTTTTGAACTGGCACTCCAGCCTTTCATCACATTTGACATCCATTGTGCTGGGCACTTTGGAATTGTTCATTCAAGGAGCAGACGTGGTGCAGTCAGTGGGAGTGACAGCAACAATTCCAAACACTCACCCAAGCTGGGCATTCACACTTCAGGGGCTGAGCTCTGTAATTATCCTTAAAGGAAACTACAATTATTTTATGTCTGTCTCATTAACTCCAGAAGGGAGCCTGGAAAAGGACATGGATTTACAGCTCACTTTGGATATGATCAAGCTGTCCTTTTGCAAAACATCTCAGGTAATTCCAGGTGAATTTCTCCATCACTTCCAAGTGCCTCACACCGAGTTTGTTTGCTTCTTCCAAAAGGAATCAACCAACTAATCCTCAAAATATCTGATTCACAGAGAAGGTTATTAGGGCAATAGTTTGGAAAACTGGACCAATATCACACCCAACTGTTATAATCCCTCACTTCCCACCACTTGCAGGGAGCCCCAGCCCTTCCTGCCAGGAAGGACCACGGCATCTTCAGGATGAGCGAGGAGATTTCATCACCTTCCTAAACATGCTCATCTTTGTGGCCTGGCACGTGAGGCAGTAAAACACTTCAATCTTCAGAGTTTTTGCAGGAGAAAAAGAGATTCCAGGGCTGGTGGTTTGACAGGTTAATAAGAAGGCCCCCAGTCAGCCTTTACAATTTATTTACTTGCAAGTCTATGCGGGGATTTGGCATCTTAAACAGGTTTTTTTTGCAACAATATTTCAATTCACCTTTAAAACTTCCAATTGAGACAAACACTGGGGATCCACAGGTGGAATTTTCATGGAAGTTAGGAGGGGGTTGGCAAAGCCCTGCTAGCAGGGTTTAGCTATCAGCTTTATAGCCTTGTATTGTCCTATCTAACATCTCGTATTTTCCACTCATTTTGCATGTAAAACCTTTATTGCTATCAGCAGGATTTCAGCAGATCACTAACCCAGAGATGTGCCCCGACATCAGCTGGGGTCCCCCATTCACTGAGAACAATTTGGCTGCACTAAATCTTCGTGGTGAATGTTTGGTTTAGTTCCCCCATAAACCTCGTCTGCTGGATTTATGTATTTTGGCTCCTTTCATTTGGACTCTGGTGGCTGAATTTGTGATGGGTTTAAGTGACTGCAACCCCAGTGCCAGCAGCAGCAGAGCTGCAGCACAGTGGGGATTTCTCCTGGGTAAATGCAGGGGTTTGTCTGGCAGGATGCTGAGGGCACCGACCTGCTGGGGTTTCAGTGGGATCCCGGGGGGCTCAGCACCTCCAGGGGGAAATTCCAGCCCCAAGAGTGTCTGTCCATGGCCCTTTGTCCCAGCCACAGCACACAAGGCAGCTGCTTATCTCCTCCTGAATCACAAACACTAAAATGTTTATTTTCCTGTGCTATGAAAGCACACTTCTATCTGCAACAAAGAATTATGTCAATTATGAGGATAATGAAGATATTTTCTCCCTCTAAAGCTTTGTGAAATTTAGCTTTCTCTCGCATAGGTGTGGGGGTTTTAAATAAAGTAGTATTTCAATAATGGCTTCAGTGCAATTTTTAATTTATTTTCCTCTATTTAGAGTCGATTTTTTGAAAAACCCATTTCAATTCCAGTGAAAATGGCTCTGATCTGATAAAGGAGATGAAGTCACTGCACAGGCTTACTATTTTATTTCCATAAGGTTTGAAAGTTTTGTTCCCTGCAGTGTTTTGGAGCCCAGGAGTATTCATCTGTTTTGTAAAAGGAAAGTTCTACGGAACAACATTTGGTCACTGTTGTCTGAATTTCATTATTCTGTTCTCCAGACTAGCAGAGGGGAAAAGTGCAAGTTAGCTGGGTCACAGTCTGAAATGTGAGAGCAGTCAACTTTTTCTGAAGTTTATGGGAATGAAAGGAAATTTAATACTGTTCAAAAGAAAGATTTAAAGTTGCATCATGTGAAAACAATCGGAGAAGTTTAATCCCAAGGTCCTGGGTTATTTGCTAACTTACATGACCATTTGTCAGCCTGCAAAAGATGAAGCTGGCTTTGCCCCTGTTAACAGTTGGCCTCTGTTTTGGAGTGGTTCTGCAGTGCCAAAGGAACAAACAGGATGTAGAGTGGGTTTATAGAGCCCTGCTCGTTCTATTCTTCTGCAGCCTTTCAGCTGCTGCCATTCTGCCCAGCTCCTCGGGCTCTCCCACTGCTTGGGGAACACGTGCTGACAAGCCTTTCATGGCAGAGGGGCCTGACAGCTTCTCAGACTTCTCAAAAGCTGAATACATATCCATAATTTAACCTTTACCTCTCAGCCCGCTCCAGGCCTCATCCATTTCATTGTATGTGGAATAAAAGCCATGGGACCCTGGGATGTAACTGAATACTTCATGTTTTGTGATGTTTCCAGTGTATCATTCATGCTAAAAGATGTTGATTGGAACATTCTTTACATTTAGATCAGTTTCTGTGGAGCAAATTGAAGTGAAAAATCTACAGAGCTTTGAATGCATTAAAATTAGAGGACTTTTCCAGCACAAATTCCATCAAATAACTCTGAGCAGAGTCTCTTGCTGTTAAAAAACTTCTCAGGAAATGGAGCCTGAGCCTCCCTGTATCATCTCCATCCTCCCTGGATTTGCCATCAGCACCTTCTGTGTTTAGCCACCACTCTACAGAGACTAAAAATAATAGGAATAATTATTAAAGGGAAAAAAATGGTGTCAAAACCAAGACAACTTGGTTTTGAGGGATGTTTTAAATATTCTTTTGAGGGAGTTGAGTCTCACAGGAGTAACTTTAAAGATCTTTGGAGTGTGCACGAGGTGGTGGCCGTGCCATGCAAGGGCACAAGCTGAGGTTTAATCATTTAACTCAGGATGGAGCATCTTTCCCCTTTCTCAATGAAATTAATTGAGTTAATTAATTGAGTTGCCTTTACCAGCTCTGAAAATAGGGGTTGATGTGGTTTCTTTTTCACCTGATCAGTCAGTAACTCCTCAGACATCCCTGCTGGAGCTTGTGAAGTTTTGTGTTCCCACACAGAACTGTAGAAAAAAAAATAAATCTAGAGAGGAAAAAATATTGTGATGGAGAAGGTGGTAATGTGGAAAACAGTGAAGGAGGAAAAGCTGGAAACAAAGAAGGGAAAAAGGAGAGGAGAAGAAACTTGTGAATGTAAAGTGAAAATCCAGTGTGCAAGAATTGTTACGAGGAATTATTGAGGAATCAGTGCCCAGTGACAGGAACCTGCTCACTTCCCTGGCTGTAAAAACCCAGCCTGTGAAAGCCCAGGGGTGTTTGCTGTTTGCAGCAGCCCAGTCTTCATGGCAGAAGAAATCAGCAGGGCTGAGGTGTGTTCTGTACCTCCTCTACACCAATAAACTTCACAGACACATGTGAGGACATTCAGTTGGTGGCTTTTCAATCCCTCCAACTAAAATTGAGAAATTGCTTTTTATAAGACATCTGTAACAGTCATTTCAAAGCAGAACATACCAGAGCTGCTTAAAAATTGCCTTTGATACCCTTGATAGAGAGCTCAGCAGTGCAGCCTGGGAGCTGAAACCACAAATGTCTAATTTCACTTTTGCTGCTGTTTGATTTGAATTGATCTATCCCATCTTTATTTTTTCTTTTTTTCTTTTTTTTATTTGAGAAAGCAGCAAAATAAAATGTCTTACCTTGCTCATTCTGCTATAAATATTATCAACAGAGAATGCCTGAAATGCTGCCAGGAGCTGCTCTGTCCCACCTGCTGCTGGGAGTGAGACACTAATTAACAGCCCTGCACATGTTTTTGATTGGCAATAAATTAAAAAATAAATTGCTTTGTTTTACATTCGATTTCTCTACTCTCCAAATATTCAAATATTCACTCTCAAATATTAACTCCAAATATTACTCTCTAAATATTCAACTTTCACATAGCAACAATTTAATCAGGAGGACACTGAAAGCTAAAGACCAGCAAGTGTGGGGGAAGCTCTGACCTCTTGAAATGGGAGGTACTCCTGAAAAAGGCAATTTGAAGTGGGTCAAATGCATTTTAGCATTCCAATAAAGTCCCATTTAGCTATTTAAATAACACCTACATGCTAATTAACTCCTTCAGCCTAAGCTGCACATTACTGAGGCTGTCATTTTGCTTTGGAAAAGGCCCTGCTTCACCCTGGAAGTTGTAGGTATCTGAAACTAGGCAGGACTATCAATTAAATTCATATATATATATTTTTTCCTCTGTCATCCAAGTGGCCAAACTCTCAAACACGTGGAACTTCTTGCAAAGGGAGAAACACCTCTAAACTGCTGCTGAGTCAAATGAAACCCCAGCACTGTTTAAAATCACCTTATTTCCTTTTGGAGGAGCTGAGCAGCTGATTAATGCCCTCATAAAGCATCTTCTTTGAGGCTGACAGTAATTACAGAGCATTGTGACACTTTTATCTTTGGGCTGCACTGGCACAGGATGGATTTGTAGTGTCTGTCTCTGGTTTTTTACCTGGCTCCTTGCAGACAAATGACCCTGGAGGAGGAGGCCAAGCCCCCCTGCCCAGTGCTCAGCCTGGGTGCTGCCAGGAGCAGCCATCCCAGCCCTCCCTGCTGGAGCTGATCCTTCCTGAGGGTCTCCCAGCCCCACCACGGCGTTCATGGCATTGGGGAGGGACACACATGACTGGGAATTTAGTGCCAGGAACAACACAAGCGCTCTGCTTGTGAACTTCCTCAACTCCTCCCTTCCCTGCAGCTCCCCCTGGAGCGCTGCATAAACACGGAGCCAGATGATTCAAAGCTTTGCACACTCACTCGTTCTGACACAGGGCTTGCTTGGCCTTTTTTTCCTTCCAAAACTCACCTTTTTTCCCCTTCATTTGTGCTCTGGATGCGAGGAGGGACTAGGAATAGCAGAGGGATTCCCCAGCGTGGGGAACTGCACCATGGTGGGAGCTGCAGCACATCTGCAGCAGTCACCCTGGGGCACTCACACGGGCACCCACAGGGAGCAGGGCATGGAAGCTCCTTCCAGGTGGCTTTCACAGAGGAGGGGAGGGACCTGGATCCATCTGAATTAAAGCAAAGTCTTTCTAAGCCGTGCAACGATATCAAATAGAGCCAGGAAGTGCAGCTGAACTCCTCCAGTGTTCAGCTCATCTTGGCTGCTTCTGGAAAGGTCAAAATTATGGCAGATGGAACGTGCCACAGGCAGGATTTTTCACCAGCCTTTGCCTTGCTGTGGTTAAAGGGACCTTAAAGCCCATCCAGTCCCACCCCAGGGACACCTTCCCCTATGCCAGGGTGCTCCAAGCCCTGTCCAACTCAGCTTTGGACACTTCCAGGGATCCAGGGGCAGCCACAGCTTCCCTGTGCACCCTGTGCCAGGGCCTCCCCACCCTCCCAGGATGAATTCCTTCCCAATATCCCATCCAGCCCTGCCCTCTGGCAGTGGGAAGCCACTCCCTGTGTCCTGTCCCTCCATCCCTTGTCCCCAGTCCCTCTGCAGCTCTCCTGGAGCCCCTTTAGGCCCTGGCAGGGGCTCTGAGCTCTCCCTGGATGTTTCCCTTCTCCAGGTGAACATTCCCAGCCCTCTGAGAGCAGAGGGGCTGCAGCACTGGAGCATCTGATCCCCATCATCCCTCAGATCATTCAGATCCATCCCCACAGCTGCAGCCTTGGCTGCTCTCACACGCTGTCACACGAGAAGCCTGGATGCCTTTCAGACCTGGGCTGTTGCTTCTCACCAGGATTTCTCATCCTAATTAAAACTTAATTTGCTCCCTGCAATCAAGCTGTTCATGTGGAGCTGGGTGTTCAGCCCAGAGGAGAGTGGGAGCTCACAGAGCTGAGGTTCAGGGAGATGCTGGGGCAGCAGAGTCAGCACTGACCTGTGAAACCATTTCCCAGAATGGGGAACAGGCTCTTATCCCTGTGAGTTCTGCCTCAGAATCACAGCCTGTGAAAAACAAAGGCAGTAAAACCAAATCCTTCTCTGTTTTGGAGCTTTCATCCCTTCCACTCTCCATATATCCCACCCCACTGCTCCCACCTCCATCCCAGCACCACACCCTGATCCTGTCCTGTTCCTACCCCTCCTCCCAGACCTGGTCCTTCACCTGCAGTCTTTGGCCCCAGCCTGGCCCTGCTTTTTTCTGGTCCCAGTTCAGCATTTCTGGGATCTTCCCAGAGCCTCTCACAGCTGGGGAATGTGAGGGAATACCAAGGGAAGGGATGAGACAAACTCTTCTGGTGGTGGTGAAAAAGCACAGAGACACTGGAATGTGCTGATGGTCCCACATTCCTGGTCAGGGTCTGAAAACTGAGGGAACAAATGGGATTTGATTTCATTTAATAATTGCTTTAGTTCATCTGCTGCCACTTTCTCCACCTGAGCCTGGGCACAGCTGTCAGTGCTGTGATGGAAACATGACAAAGAACACTTTTTATTCAGTAGTATCTGGAAGTTTTGCCCAAAAATCTATGTGCTGAAAATCTGGGGATTAGATTTTGGATTTCATCACATGGAATTGCCCCATCAATAACAGCATTTGCAGTGTTTTCCTGAACTGTTTTAGGTAACCTCAAACCTGTGGTTTGTGCCAATATTTCTGTATGGGAGCCCATCCTTAGGGACCAGCTGGGTGCACTCACCAAGGCTTCAGAAACACAGGAACTGTGACTGAATCCCAGGAATATTGAGGGAGGAGGTGGCCCAGAGACTCTTTACCAATGCTGCCATCTAGAGAGAGAGAGAGTCCATCTCCAGGGTGGAAAATCCTCCAGAAAAGCAGGATTTCAGAGCTTTTGTGCCTCAAGCACAGGAGTTCAACCATTCCCCTTGTGCTGGGGATCTCCCTGGCCACTGGGGATCTCCCTGGACACTGGGGATCTCCCTGGCCACTGGGGATCTCCCTGGACACTGGGATCTCCCTGGATACTGGGGATCTCCCTGGCCACTGGGGATCTCCCTGGCCACTGGGGATCACTCTGGACACTGGGGATCTCCCTGGACACAGGGGATCTCTCTGGACACTGGGGATCTCCCTGGACACTGGTTCCTGCCAGCTCCACTCCTGGCCATGGCACCTCTGGCCAGGCTGGGACGAGGAATTCCTGAGCACAGTTTGGGGCTGGGCTGAGCTCTGCTCTGGGCTGGGCTGGGGCTGCTCCTCCCAGAGAGCTCCTGGGATGTGTTTCCATCTCTGTGCAGTGCAGACTGCACCCAGAAATGAGGTCCTGCCTTAAGTAAAGGTTACAGCTGAGACATCTGGATCTCATTGGGCTCCTCTGGGACAGGAGTCCTGAGCTTTGGCCTGGAGAGAGGCAGAGAAAGAGCAGGAGTCATTTTTCATGCAAATCTCCATCTGCAGAGGGGCTGGGTCTCTGCAAACCCCTCCGTGGCCACGGCTTTGGCAAAGGCATCCCATCGAGTGCTGCACAGACTGACCCTGCTGCCCTGTTCCTGCACTGTCCCTGGCCTGGAAGGGATCCACCAGGATCCAGCCCAGGGGGAAAAGTGCATTTTCTGAGAAAATCAGGACTAGCAGAACCTCGGGGGTCTCCCATAGCTGGAGCTGCACCAGCTCTCCTGAACCACAGCCACTTCCCCTGCACGTGCTGTGCTGGCACTGGGGCAGCTGCCAAGAGCTGCATCCTGCTCAGTGACCCCGCAGGCAAATCCAGCCAGGCTTCCCCAGGAGGCATCTCTGGCCAGCAGCCACAGAATCACACAATCATTTAGGCTGGAAAAGCCCTCTCAGGCCATCGAGTCCCATTGCTCCCCAGCACTGCAAATCCCACCACCAAACCATGTCCCCAAGTGCCACATCCACGTGGCTTTAAACCCCTCCAGGGATGGGGACTCACCACTGCCCTGGGCAGCTTTTGGACTGGATGGCGACTCATCAGCACCCTTTTGGGGAAGAAATTTTCCCAAATATCCAACCTAAACCTGCCATGATGCAACTTCCTCTTGCTGATTCAGAGAAGAATCCCCACCTGGTTCCAGCGTCCTGTCAGGGACTTGTAAGAACATTTCCCCACGGCACAAAACTCCAAATCCCATGAGCCAGAGAAGCAAGGGCTGCACAGGCACAGATTGTCACAGGGGGAACAGTTTGAGCTGCACTTTTCAGCTCCTGTAGGTGTGGTGGGAAGGAGCAGCTGGAGGAACTGAGCCCAGATAAAGCCAGGAGAGCACAGGAAACTTTGCCTCTCATTCTGAAAGAAGCTGGGAGCCCCAGGAGGGGAGAGCTGTGTGTCACCAGTCAGCACCAGGATGGGCAGAGAGCAGCTTTTAGCACAGTTTGACTGAAAAACACTCCCAGTTCCATTAGGAGGAACCCAGCACTGACCTGCTTTAACAAGAGGCCAACCATAAACTCCGGGGTCACTTGTTCACACAATGCTTGAAAGGCAAATTAGAGCAGCCAAATTGTTTTTCCCTCACTAATCCCAGCTTCCTGTTTTAGTGCTCTGCAGTCAGCCTTGAGGGAAACCTCTGGAACAATCCTGACAAGCACTGGGCAGGCACAGGACCAGATGTGGAAAACACAGCTCTCCCAGCCTCGGGCACAGGCTCTTCCTGGGTGCTACCTCAGCTTTTAGACTTATTTGCACCTGGTTTTTGAGGGTTTTTATCCACCCCACAGCACAGCAGCTCCCCCAGCAGAACTGTCAGTGCAGATGGAGCAGCAGAGACCCCTCACCTGTGCACAGGTGGGATAAAAGCCTTTTGTCAGCACATCCAGACTCTCTTGGAAGTGGTGCTGGCAGGTCAGGATGAGGGTGGGATGTTCCACATTCCTGGATAATGGAGCTGCTCCCTCAGGCCTGCCCAGGGACCCAGCCCAAGTTTCAGCCCTGGGCAGAAGGTGAGATGGGACAGGGGGATTGCAGGATTTGGGTGGCAAAGGCAGCAAACCAAGAGGGGACAGGACCTAAACTCAACCCACTAATGTCAATTTTTCCAAGAAAACTGCAAGAAGGTGCAGCTGCATAGCCCTAACATCAAACCAAACTGCAGCTGTCTCCAAAGTGACCCTCTCTGTGCCCTTGGATAAGATATTGCACATTAATGCCTGCAAATCTGATTATTCCAAGGCTCTTACTGTCCACATCCAACCAAACGAGCTCATCCAAACCAGGATAAAGTATTTGTGCTTCTTTCCCAGGAAAGTTTCCAAGACAGTAAAAAAAAAAGCCTGTGAATTATTGAGGAATTTAGTGTCTCTGTTATTCCTAGAGCCTTTTGTTTAAGGAAAAGCCAGGAGTCCACGTGCTGCCCCAAAGGTTGTGTAAGGAGCCCCACACCCAACCCGGCAGCAGCGGGGACAAAGAGAGGCAGCAAAGGGGACAAGGGGTGCTGAGGGCTGGGGTTTATTGGCTATCCTTAGCAGCAAATAGTGTTCTTAAATACAGGGATAAAATCAATATTCCTCTTTTAGTGACAATTGGACAGGGGGAGGGGCTGGGCTGCCTGCCCCAGTGCACACTCCAGCCCAGGGGGGGCTCTATGTGATGACGGTGGGCCCCGAGCGGCCGGTTCGTTCGTGGAGCTGGGAAAGTTTCAGTGCAATGGAAATGAGAGGTGCCAGCATCACCTGCAGGGAGGAAAGAGAGGGCTCAGAACTGCAGAGCAGCACATGCAGCCTTCCCACGCTGCACCCCTCAGCATCCAGGTCAGCCCAGGACACCCAAAGCTCAGCTCTCCTGAGCAAAGGCTGCTTTGGGCTCACAGCCTGAGCTCTGGGATCAGTGACAGGGATGCAGGGCTCAGAGAAAATCCCAAGCTCCAGTGGTGCTGCTGCCACCCTCCCTGTGCTGTATCCCAAAATCCACATGAGCACAGGACAGGTAAATCCTAAATTCCCTCCTCTCAGAATGGGGGATTTTCAGTCCTTTTGTCAATTATGGCACAGTAAGTTAGGCACAAAGAGCCCACAGAGTGTTTGCTGGGGGATACAGGACCAGAGAATATCCTGAGTTGGAAGGATCCCCAAGGATCATGGAATCCAGCTGCTGGCCCTGCACAGACACCCCAACAATCCCAGCCTGTCCCTGGGAGCATTGTCCAAACACTCCTGGAGCTCTGGCTTGAGGCTGTGCCCATTCCCTGGGGAGCCTGTTCAGTGTCCACCCATCTTCTGGGTGAAAAACTCTTCCCTGATATCCAGGCTAAACCTGAGGGGAGGATTCTTTTCCTCCAGTGCCTACGAGAGCTCAGCAGCATTTGTAAATGATGTTGGAGAACATTTACTGCACTCAGTACAGAACAGGGCAGTCTCACTTTAGCTACAGCTGCATCCTGTGATCCCACTGATTATTTTTTTAAAGCAGGCACAGGGGTAACACCGACAGGAAAACTGTGCTGTGGCAGAGGCAGCTGTGAGAGACTCCCAGGTGCTCCGCACTGAGCTTATTTTTAATAACCCTATTTACACTCTGGCTCCCAAAATTCCTGGCACCTCCACACAGCTCCAAGCAAAGCAGGGCTGAGAAAGGGCTGAGCTCGGGCAGTGAGCAGGCTGAGGTGCAGCACCCACCTGTGGGTCCTGGTGGATCTTCTGAGCATCCTTCTCGTAGCTGTCGATGTAGAGGCGCACGGTGGCCCCGGCGCTGCCGGTGCCGCTCAGCCGGAAGATGATGCGGGAGCCGTCGGAGAAGATGAGCCTCAACCCCTGCCAGGAAGGGAAAGGCCTCTCAGCTCTGTGCTCCAAGGTGTTTTCCACAATTCCCAGCCTGGCTGTGCCTGACCTGCACCATCCCTCCTCTTCAGCGAGCCACAGAAGGCTCCTGTGTTACCCTCTCCACGCTCCCCGAGGATTCACACCCCACGCTGGAGAACTGAAACAAGAGCCAGCGAGCCAGACACAGCACTCCCAACCCAGTGCTCCTCAAGGAAAACAGGACATGGAGAAAACACTCCCAGCTCAGCCCAGGTGAGGCTGTGCCCACCTGGTTCCTGGAGATGCTGCCATCCACGGGGTCGCTGTACTCGAAGTTGTCGGCTTTCTCCACCGTGTAGACTTTGTCGCCGCTCGACAGCTGCTTCCCCACGAAGGAGCGCTCCAACATCAGCGCCTCCAAATCCTTCATCATCTTGTTGGCAGCGTCTGCATCCACCTCCTCGTAGTCGTACCTGCAGATGAGTAGTGGTTTGGGTTTGTTCATTTTAATTTCCTTATTTTTTGTTGGGAGAAGAGTAAAAGCCCACGTTGGGCGCCAAGTAATGTGCTTGTCTTGGGTAAGACTCTCTATTTATCCTCTATTTAGGGTAAATGTGGGAGAAAACTTTTAAACGTTTTTTTTTTTTAGAAAGCAAACTTAAGGGGCCTCTTCCCTAATTGGTTTGGGAAAAGATTTCTTTGGAGAGAAGTGGAAAAAAACCTGTTTATTTAATAGGCAAAGCACTCCCCAGCACAAAAAGTTGAACAAAACTAAACAATAAAACCTCTTGCTGCTCCAAAGAGATGATAAATTTAGAAAGTCTTTTTTTGTGGGTTGTTTAGTTTGTTATCAGGTCCTCTAGAGCTGGTAAATGTTGTGGCCTGGGCCAGGCTCTGGTGGGCTCTAGGTGGGAACTCCTGGTCCTTTTCTGGGTTTTTAGTTTAGAGCAGGTTTAAACAGTTTTGAGAAAAAAAGAACAAAACTATAATCTAGGGAACTTCTTTGCCTCAGTTAGTTAAAAGCTAACTAATAAGCAAAGGAGAGGTCTCTTTGGCTGTCTACAGTGACAACACAGTTCAGGAGAAGGATGTGGGGTGGTAAGTGCAGTTTCTAATAACAAACTCTGCATTTCTTCTCTCTCCCCTTTTGCTCTTGGAGCTAAAAGTGCAGAACTCAACACCCAGCACAAATAGACACACAATTGGGGATATAAGCATCACAAGGTCACTCTAGGACAAGCCAGCACCACACACAGGGGTTAGGGAGGGGAGGATGCAAGGAGCTGTGATGGTTAGGGATGCCCCTCTCGAGCTCTGTGGGTGCTCTCTGCTCCCATCCTGGAGGGGAGGACAGGCAGAGAAGGCACATAAAAGCACCAGAACAAATTGCCCAGGGAAGCTGTCTCTGGATCCCTGGAAGTGCCCAAGGCCAGGCTGGACAGGGCTTGGAGCAGCCTGGGATAGTGGAAGGTGTTCCTACTCGTGGCAGGGGGTGGCACTGGATGGGTTTTAAGGTCCCTCCCAACCCAACCCAGTGTGGGATTCTATGAAAAGAGAATCATAGAATCACAGAATTCTGTGTGCAGCCCTACAGCCACCTCCACACAGATCCTTGGCATACAGCACAGCATATCACAGGCATTTGGTGCCAGCAGATGAAAGCACAAAGTGCTGTCACCCACTGAGCATCACAGACCAAGGGCTGGGGCCAAGATCTGACTGACTGACAAGAATTTCCTGCAGTTCTGCCCCCAGCACCCCAGAGCTCCCTCATGGTTACTGTGAGCACCCTCAGTGCATCCCCACAGCAAAGTGCAGCTGTGGCTGCACCAGGAAAACATCCAGTGCCACTCTGATGTCCCTACCTGGGTAGGAGAGGCAGCAGAGAGTGGCTGGAGCCCACTGCAGGGTCCCAGCCCACACCCCAAAGGGAAGGCCATGTTCCCAGTGCCAGGGGATTTGTGCTGCTCCGTTTGCCGCCTGGCCCGCCCACCCCTGCGCTCAGCGTGCTCTGCACACATCCCTCCTGTGCTAAAAGGCTGCCTTTTTACCCCAGAATTTGGCATTTTTCCCCAGGTTTCCATGCCTCAGATGTGTGCTGGCTTTGTGGTGAGTGGCAGGGGGAAAGAAAGGAAAAAAAAAACCCCAAAGGGAAGGCAAGTTCTTTCACTTGGCAATTTGAGGCGGAATTTTCATGTAGATCTTCCAAGCTGAAAGATTTCTGCCTAACGGTTTCATGGTGTTCCCACCTCTGCTTGTGTGCAGGCTGGTGCTCATTCCTTCCCTTGCCATCTTCCATGTCTGCTGCAGCTTCAGTTTGAGTACCTGGGGACTGGACAGGAACTCAACCAGGTAAATAACAGCCGTGGGGCTGGGCATCTATTCTGTGAGATGCTGCTCTCACTGAATATACCACAAATTAACTTGTGATGTGGGGTTAATGGGAAACCTCACAAAACCTTTAGCACTGTGTTCATTTCCACACTAAATCCTTCAAGTCTTTTTTTATCTTTTAATATTTTACAAGTATTAACAACTGCAGATGAAAGATAAATCCCTTGTATGTCTCAAGTCAATGAGACTCAATTGAGTTGACTGATCCCATGGCAAAAATGAAAAATTTTTCTTGAAGGAAAAATCTCAATTAAAAAAAAAATGTGCTTTGCACGTATAAAATGTCCAGACTTTGGTACCAGCTTTGTGTCTGGAGTCAGAACCTAAAGCTGGACACCACAAAGGGTTATGGTGGATCCTCCCCTCAGGGCACCCAGAATGCTGCCAAGTGCTCAGGGAGCTTTACATCTCTGTAGGACAAACAGCAGTGGAGTGACACAGGAACAGCCCCAGGGTGACCCAGCAGTGCCACCAGGGCTCTGCTCTGAGCAGGACAGGGAATGGGAGGGGTCAGGAGCTCTTTGCCCACCTGGTGAAGAAGTTCCTGCCATACTTCTGCCAGTGGTCCTTCATGATGTCCTCCACGCTCTGCTTGCGGGCGGCCAGGATGGAGAGCCAGGCCAGCACTGCCCACAGCCCGTCCTTCTCTCGGATGTGGTCAGAGCCTGTGGGGAGCCACAGCACACCACAACTCCCACTCCCCTCACACCACTGGCCCCACCATCCCCCTGGCAGCTGCACAGCTCACAAGTGGGAAGCATTTCCAGAGCTCCATCCCTGCTGCGTTGTTAGAATGGGTCAGATCTCATCTGCTCCGGCTCCAGCGCAAATAAAACACTCAGCACCTTTTTAGCACACACACACTCATTGTTCACACATCCTTCACTCTGTTCCCAAGGAAGTAATGGGGAATGCACAGTAAAAAAGGCATCAAATAAAAAAAAAAACCCAAAAGGCAAATGCAAAGGAGCAGCTTGGGAAAGAGAACGTCAACAAGGAGAACATCGACTCCTCAGCAGCTGTTGTGTCCTGTCTGCCAAGGAGCACCCTGGGATCATCTCCTGGCCCTGCACCGAGGGGAAGGTCAGCCCTCCTGAGGAACCAAACCCCAACAGCCCCAAAATCACCTCAGAACAGGGAGAGGAGCAGCAGGGCAGGGAGCACCAGCCATGGGGCTGGCAACAGCAGGGCAAGGAGAGGCTCCATCCACCTGCAGAGACCAGGAGAGCCTCCAGCCTGCTCTCTCTGGGGGCTGGAAAAGCCCCTCTCTTGGCTAAAGGAGGATTCACAGAATCCCAGAATGGCTCAGGTTGGAAGGGACCACAGTGGGGCATCTGGTCCAACCTCCCTGCTCGAGCAGGGCCATTCCTGGGCCCAGGATTGCATCCAGATTTTTGACTGTCTCCAGTGAGGGACACTCCACACCTCTCTGAGCAATCTGTCCCACACAGTAAGGAAGTTCTTCCTCGTGTTCAGGTGGAATTTTCTGGGCTTCAGTTTGTGCCCGTGTCCTCTCATTGTGGATTCCCCCAAGGAGAGCAGGAAGCAGCCAGAGCCAGCCCAGCCTTGCCCTGGAAGCACAGTGGGATCACACTGCACTGACCCCTTGGGAAACCTGAGAGGTGCTGGACCTTACACAGCCCCCAAATGAAATGGGATCAGATGGCCCAGAACACAGCCAGCCCACACCCGGTGCCTCTGGCAGCCAGCTCGACCCTGTGCCCCACAGATGCAAAGTTTTCTCCTTCCCACTCTGGAAAACCTCCAAACAGGTATTAAAGAAATCCCAGGAGCACTCCAGAGCTGCCATGCCACCCTCTGAAGGAGTGCCAGAGTGGGATTCCTCTGGGAAAGGGCTGGGAGCAGGGCAGAGGTTATGTGGTGCTTTGCACAAATCCCACTGTTGTGGATGTGGCCATAAATTATTCCCACAGTCCCTCACTTTGG
Organism: Phainopepla nitens; assembly: GCA_013400175.1. Lineage (NCBI taxonomy): Eukaryota > Metazoa > Chordata > Aves > Passeriformes > Bombycillidae > Phainopepla > Phainopepla nitens. Next base: position 98,219 of record VXBQ01011146.1, read on the forward strand.
AGAGAGCTGGGCAGAGGTGATGGAGAGGAATGCTAAATAAACACCAGTCCCATGTGATGTATCAACTTATTGCTGGAATAAAACACCCAAGGAAGCAAGCAGGAGTTCTGTCATGTCACATTACTCTAATTGCTGCTGGACTCCAATCCCACTGCCTCACAGTTTTTTTTTCAGTTTTTACTGGGTCTTTTGGCTGCTCCTTCACCTCTCTCCCCTTCACACACTCCCATTCTGTCCAGCTCCAAAAAACTCCTCATTAACTTCCTATCCACCAGCCCTCCTCACCCCTTTTCACTCCTTTTTCCTCCCTAAGTGCATTTGCCACCTGGGCAAACCCCTTTGCACTGTAGGGGAGTCCAACTCTCCTGGGCCCTTTCCCAATCTGTTCTCCCAGACTGCTCCAGCTCCCATCACTTGGATGTGCTGCTGCCTGGCCAAAATCCCAAACCTCTCTCTCAGCCCCTGCTGCCACTGGAATCACTTTGATTTGGGAGGCAGTCCCTTACCTGCTGGGGGATGGAGAGAAACTGAGCTTGTTGCTCATCTAAAGGTGGAAACAGTTTTGGAGAGCTGCTCATTTGAGATCATCTCCCATCAGCAGCTCCAGGAATTTGGTTTTATTGAAAGCAAATAAAGCACTCCTGAAGCACCAGTGCCCTCTCATTAGCCAGGGTCCAGGATACAAACTCAGCACATGCTGAAATCCCTCAGGGCAAAACTCCACAATATTTCTTTACTCATTTACTTCAAGATTTCTTTACAGAGATACCAAGTTCTCTGAAATTCACCTTTCCTTCCAACCCACAGCCAAATCCCAGTCCCACATATCAGACTAGTATCTGACTGCAGAAATATTGCCCCTGGAGACTGCTCAGCCCCACAGCAACCTGCTCTCCCCCAGAGCTGTGATTTCCTCAGCCACAGGAAAACTGGGGTGATCCTTTTCAAGCTGTGCATCCCAGCTCCACAAAGCCCTTCACTCCAGGAATTTGGGGGTTTAAGGCACCCACACACAAGCTAAAAAGTTTTTTGGAGGTGATGGAATGAAAACACACAAGGTTCAAGAGAGGAATTCCCTCAGGACCTCATGCCTTGCATATCCAACCAGATATCCTTAGAGAACAGGAAAAACGACACCTCAGGGAGAATTCAGACCAGATAAAACTCTTTTTAAGAGTTTTAATAAGCCTTTGTGCAGGAATTAGGTGCTGATTCAGGGCCCTGCCTGCAGGGAGGGTCCCATTTCCACAGGCAGGACACAAAACCACAAGGGGAGATGCCAGGGAGAGCTCAGGGAATGCAGAGACCTCCTGGGAATCCTGACTGTCCTGAGCTCTGACCTGGAGCAAATCCTGCTCTCATCAACTTCCCTGCACACCCCCAGAAAATTCCTTGTGATGTTCACTTTGTTTCTCAGTAACTCAGTAACTCACTTAGATTGTTCAAAGGCAAGGGGTAATTTAAACTTTATAAATCATACCTTGTTTTCAGAACAGGAAAATGAGGGCCCTATTAAGCTCAGAGATTTAATAGTGACCTAAAACCTTCCCTAATAAAACTCCATGCTCCAAACCGTATTTCTTTCCAGAAATGAAAACATTGAGAAGGTTTTCCTGGCCACCAAGGGTTGAAAAATACATTTAGCATTGCATTTAATCCCCACAGACTCAGTGACTGGGCTACTAAAGAGGCCCCCAAGCTTCCTGTCTATGTCCACGTGCCTTCCTGGAGAACTGGAGGAGAAGGAGCTCCTACCTCACAAAACCTTTAGCATTGTGCTCATTTCCACACTAATTCCTCCAAGCCTTTTTGTAAATTTTAAAAAATATAATTGTAATTTTACAAGTATTAACAGCTGCAGATGAAAGATAAATCCCAAGCTCTAAGGAATAAACAAATAAAAGGAGGAAAAACACCATCATGGGTGATATTGGGAATGCTGACTTACCAGTCCCAAAACTTTCCTCTCCACACAGAGACAGTTTGTTTGCATCCATCAAGTTCCCAAAGAACTTCCAGCCCGTTGGAGTCTCATACAAAGCAATCTTTGTAGCCTGGGCCACCCTGCCAAGGTAAGAAGGCCAAAGTCACATCCCTGGGTTCTCCCAGGGGAAATGGGGTCAGCAGCTCTCCTGGGTGCCACTGAAGGCAGGGAATGGCACTGCTTTGGTGCAATCCCTCTGTTCCATCCCAGTGTGGTATCTGAGAGATGGGGGGGATGTGCATTTACAGAACAGATACAAACACACAGCTCTTCAAAGCCATTTTAAGTTGCAGATCTCAAAGCATTTCACCAAGCAAGTGTCACTATCAAATTTAAGGAACAGAAGGGTGGGGAGAGTCATTTGTTTGGGTTTATCTGTAGGGGAGACAAAGAGCCAAGAGCTCAGCCCAGCTCTGCCATGTTCATGCCTGGGTTAAACCCATTCAACCTCACTGCTGCCCTGGCACTGCCATGCTCCTCACGGGACCAAACACACAGGACAGATCAGGGTGAAATCCCAGGAAAGGGGCATCCCCTGCCCCATGCCCTGCCCTGGAGAGTTACCTATCCAGGGAGTTCCCTGCCCAGGGGTGTTCCCTGCCCTGGGGGGTGTTCCCTACCCAGGGGTGTTCTCTGCCCAGCTGTGTTCCCTGTCCAGGTGCATTACCTGCCCAGGGGGGTGCTCCCTGCCCAGGGGTGTTCCCTGCCCTGGGGGGTGTTCCCTACCCAGGGGTGTTCTCTGCCCAGCTGTGTTCCCTGTCCAGGTGCATTACCTGTCCAGGGGGGTGTTCCCTGCCCAGGGGGGTGCTCCCTGCCCAGCTGTATTACCTGCCCAGCTGTGCTACCTATCCAGGGAGTTACCTGCCCAGGTGTGCTACCTATCCAGGGGTGTTCCCTGCCCAGGGGGGTGCTCCCTGCCCAGGGGTGTTCCCTGCCCAG
>VXBQ01011146.1:118407-138918 GCA_013400175.1 Phainopepla nitens
TGTGCTGCTGCTCTGCTCCATCCGAGCCAGTGTCATGGAACCATGGAATGGTTATGGTTATGGTTATGGTTATGGTTATGGTTTAGGTTTAGGTTTAGGTTTAGGTTTAGGAAAGAGCTTTAAGATTTTCAATTCCAACCGTTCCCCAGCAGCGCCAAGGCCACCACCTAACCCGTGTCCCCAAGTGCCACATCCACGTGGATTTTAAATCCATGCAGGGATGGGGATGCCACCGCTGCCCTGGGGAGCTGTGCCAGGACCTGACACTTTCCACCAAGAAATCTTCCTTGAGATCCAAACTAAACCTTCCCTGGCACAACTTTAAGCCCTTTTTCCTCATCCTGCCCGAACCCCCCCGCTGTCCCCTCCTGGCAGGGAGTTGTGCAGAGCCACAGGGTCCCCCCTGAGCCTCCTTTTCTCCAGGTGAACTCCCCTCAGCTGTCCCAGGTGCTCCAAACCCTGCCTGTCCCTGTGGCCACCAGCAGGATGTCCCCACAGGCCTTACAGACAGGCCCTGGCCTCAAGTGACCACCCCACGGAAGCAGGAGCCCCCCAGTGCCCCAGAAGTGGGGGCAAGGAAGATCAGCATTAGCAAAGCCTTGAAGAAACTGAATTTTTTTATAGGTCTAGCTCTCAAAAGAAAGGCAACATTCCAGAAATTCAAATTACCTGCAAGAGATTTTTTTTTCCTCCTAAATGTCTCCCCTCAAAGAAAATAAGCTAGTCCCTGTGTTCAACCTTAAAAAGAGAAGCTGGAATTTTTCTGTCTTGGTGGTACCTGGATTTGGAGCAAACTGAAAAAGACTCTACAGATAGAACCAAAGATCTCTAACCTCATCTCCTCCAGGGCAGGAAAGGTAGAACCTGCCATGGAGAGTTTGCCTATGTCCCCACATAAAATATCAGATAATTAAACCCTTCCCAGCAGCAGGAGGATCAGAGAATAAATGAGTTTCCCTGTGTAGAGCTGTGCCATGTTTTTTACCTGCAGCAAACCCAACTCTTTTCCACGTGCAGTGATTTCTCAGCTAAGCCCTTCTTTCAGCTTTAACCATTCCTTTCCTAAAAATGCAGAGAGAGTTGCATATGAATTCCTGCCACATCTAAAAAGGCTGATTTTACAAACAAAAGGAATGTAAATAATGGACTGCTCACTTAGTAGTGTCTATTCCACAGAGTGTCTCATTATTTCCCAACTCCTTTTTAGACAAGGAGCTGGGAATTTCTGCTTTACCCACACCCTGCCCGAGGCAGCATTTGCAGAGCTCAGTCAGAGTTAAAAATCACCAAATATTTTTGGGGCCTCAACTTCTTTTAGACAGTTCTGAAAATGGAAATGATACCTGTGGTACTTGCTAAGGAAAAAAACCATGGAAAAGTCAAAGCTCAGGAATCCTGAGTGTGTAAATCAGAGCCCAGCTCTCATTTTGTCACTGACATTTACTTGCCCAGTGTAAGATTACAGCAGAGTAACAGCAGAGAGCAGGAGTTGAGGCAGATAAAAATAACTTTGCAACACTACTTGCTGCCCTCACAGATGAGGTCACGTACATTTAATGGCTATTTTAAACTCAAACACTTTTCAAGCATCCATTTAAGTGGCCAGGGTCATCTTTTTTTTTTTTCCTACATTAACAGATAATTAGAGGAACCAGAAAAATATAATAAGCTGAATGTTTTTAGTACCTCAAAGCTGGTTTTTCATTGCTGCTGTAGCCTAAACTTGGTGCACTTCAGTCTTCTTATTTCAGCTGCCCTAGGAATAATTAATTGCTGTTAACAGTCAAAAGCCCAAGACAAAGCCTCATTTTTCTCAAATGATATTATTTCCTTATTGCTTATGGAAAGGCAGACTTTATTTTATATAAAAGAGTATAAAACCAGGCAGAAATTACAGAACAAGGGTAAGATGAGGATCAGCAAATGACCAAAACAAAAAAAAAAAAAAGGGGGGGGAGGAAAGAAACAAATCCCTTATCAAGTGACAAAATAAAAAGAGCCTCATCCCTTTGTACTTCTCACATCAAAACCACAGGAATGTTTAATTAGGAACTCATTCAACAAAGGTTTTCCTGAGTGAAGTAGTATCAGCCTGTGATGGAATTACAATCCATGGTATGGAAAATAAGAGCATATTTAGGGAAACAATTCTTTACAAAGCACAATTATATTACAACTGGCAGCTGGATTACTGAACAGCACTAATTTTTATTGTGCCTCAGTGTTTCCATGCCCAGATCATCAAGAAATAGAAATGTATGCCAGCTTTTTGAGAAGGACAAGACTATAAATTCTTGTATATTGAATATAAATATATTTATATACAATGTATTGTATATAAATTCTTATAAGTTGTCTAAAAGCTGCCCAGAGCTAATCCTGGTTGAGTCTGGCTGCTCTCAGGCCTGGCACTGGGAGGTTTAACACACAAGGGAGTGCACACAGCTGTAAATCCACTCTTCCTGCTCATCCAGGGCCATCACGTGCTGAGAGACCTGGCACAAGAGAAAGCAGAGGTGAAAGAAAGTTCTCTTCAGTGAGAACTGTTATTTAATGTGCTGTGTGAGCAAAATGTTCAGTACTTGTGTCATTAAATGATGAATATTCATCATTTGCACTGAGAGATATTCATAAATTACTCTTAAATTTAACAGCAAAATATCCATAAGGACTGAGCCTAGAGTTTATACTGAATGAAGCCTAAATTCAAATTTAAAACCACCTTACAGGATGAGGCAATGGATATCTAAAGTGTCAGCAGCAATTTAAATAGGCCCCAGCCTTGCCTGTGTCATGGGACTGCTCTGTTTACCACAGACTTGAATGAATCCACCCTGGAAAGCTGGAAATATAAAATAAAATAGCTTGGAAATATAAAATAGCTGGAAATGTAAAATAGCTTGGATGCCTCTGCTTTTAAACAAAGAGAAAATGTTATATTTTTAGAAAAATAAAATCAGGGGGTTGTTGATAAATAAATGAAGACATCACCTGCATTTGTAATGCATTTTCCATCACATTCCTTCCCTCAGAACCCTTGTTTGGAATTGTGACTAAAGCCTGCCCAGCTCTGCAGCAGGGCTCAGCAATCAAATTGTCTCACAGTTAACATGATCCCTAAATCAAGTTTGACAAAATTAACCACCAGCAAATCACAGTGTGCACAAGGACTGCAATACATTTATTTCTCTTTCTGATTAGTGCATGCTTTGTCTGTTCTCAAGGCACCAATATGTGGGATTAAAAATTGCTAAGTGAAAAAAAAAAATACAGCCTCAGAAAAAGAGTATTAAAAATATTAATGAACAGTGCATGTATAGAATGGACAAGTGAAACAGGCTCATGTATGAAAAACTGGATTGTGGATTTTTATAGCAAACTGCACAGGAAAACAGAGATCCATCAAGAACATGATCAGCTTTGAAATATCAAAAAGTGCATCTAATCTGTTCTGGTCAGAAGATGCCACTGTCCACATGCTCATTATCATGATAAAAGCCCTGCAAAAAGGAAATATAAAGATGTCACCTGATTTTCTCTAAAGGTGGCTAAGCAATATAAAAACCTTACCATCATGGATTTTGGAGCCACTTCCACAGCAAAAACTGTCAGTCCTCTATTGTTCAGGCAGTTCTTACTCTGCTCATTGTTGACATGAATTATCACTCTGGTTTCAGACTGCAGGTGAGAAAACACAAAGGAACCATTAGACTTTACTGGTTAAGTGCCTGTTCTTTGTGCAACAACTGCACATCCTTGCACTTCCTGTGACCTTGCTGCTTTAGGGATGGAAATGCTTTGAGGATACTCTGAAGAGTAACAGATACTCTTTGAAGAGTAACAGAAATTCTTTGAAGAGTAAGAGATACTCTTTAAAGAGCAACAGTTTCAAATGTACCTTAGCACCACAGTCACTTTGAAAAGGAATTTAAGTCTCCTTGTAACAACACAAGGACTTGTGAGGATACAACGTGGCTTTGTTGTATCTTCTCAGCCTGGCCAGCTCTCCCCGTGGAGCTTCCCCAGCATTCCCACCCAGCTTGGTGAGACCTGCAAACCAAACCCGAGTGGAATAAACAGAGTGGGCAGAGATCTGGAGCTGAGAACATCCAGTTGTCTCAGTGCAGCCCTGATCTCCTCCTCTGACATATCCCCAAACATATAAATAACTCTGGAAAATCCACCCTAAAGGGCGAAGTGCAAAGCCAAATCCAGAGTTCCAGGAGCCTCAGCATCCAGTCCTAATATTAGTCCCCCAAGCCACCCCCTTTTGCATTTAAAAATACACTTCTTGCTGTGATCTTTTAAGATTTAAAGCATCTGAGGTTTAACATCTTACTGTGCTGTTTATTTACTCACAGTTCCTGATATGAAGGAAACTGAGAACATTCACTGTGATCTATGGAAAAAGGATCTATTAAAATCTCACCAACCACTTCTACTTGGATTTACAGCTTTCAGCTTGAATTACTAATAAAGCACAGCTGGAAGAATAATCAGGTAAAAACTCATCCATAACACACTCATAAAAATCACTGCTCTTTGACTTTATTATGGGCACTGAAAATATTCAGGAGTGTAAATGCTGTGACCTTTGCTCTTGCTCTAACTGCATTTCCTGCTCTTAGTGTTTGTTTCCCCATAGGATGATATTGGGTCAAAATAATGAAAAACTGGGATATGAACACAAAAAATATTGAGTTTCTATATGGTAGTTAGAACTGCCTACCTCATGATAACAACCTGCCCTTTCCAAGAACACTGATCCAGGCTTTTCTGAAGTCACAAGGGGCACATCGGGCAGTGGGGTTTTTTTTGTTGGTTTTTTTTTGTTTTTGTTTTTGTTTTTGTTTTTTTAATTAAACAGACACAAAAACCTGATTTCAGGAAAAACAATTCTCAAATATGACCCAATGAAGGAGGAGGAATAAAACCAGGCATTAACACAAAGCACAGTGTGGAATTTCAGGCCATACCTTATTTTCAATCACAGAGGTGACTCTGCTGTCTGATGTGTAGGTGTGGATGAAGATGTTCCCAGAGCCATCCAGCACTTCGGCCTCTCCTTTATTAAGCACAGAGCTGCAGACAGCCCTGCTGAGCTGGGAGCCCCCTGCCTCCAGAGAAATGGCTTTAATTCTGGGTTTGCACCTCTCTGCACAGATGTCAATGACAAAGGGACAGGCCTGCAGTGAAGAAGATGAGTTTTAGCATCACTCGAGCTGTAGTTTTTGTTAGTTCCTAAATATTTTCATATTTGAAGTAGAATGATCCAGATACAAATATTTCCCTGAATATTAAAGATTATAAACTGTGAGCTGTGGCAATCTTTTACACCAAATGAAAGCCCAGGACAATTGGCCTTTTTCATGCCATTCCCAGTACACCTGGGAATGGCTCCCCTGTGGATTTGGGATAATGCCTACAAACAGCTGGCTCCTTGGATAACCCCAAAAAGGGGGAGATTTCAAAACAAAAAGAGTTCCTATTGATTTTATTTTTTTCTAAAAGTTTGTGGTTGAGCTTTGCAGAATGGGGTATTTTAGGGATGGGAAATGAAAGCCAGCTGGAGCCAGCACCTTTAAATGCTTCAGGTCCTTGATAGAGAAATGATTTACTTAGTTCCTAAAAAGCAATAAAATTCCAGTAATCCTAACACCCCTCTCGAGAGAGAATGTAGTTCAACACAGAAAAAACTCTTCCTTGGACAGCAAAATGTCCAGGAATTAAGATGAAATCTGAATGTATTCCAGGGTCTGAAACAATCCTGTCACACTGTTGCTGTTTGTGCCACTCCACACAGATTGAACAGATTTAACATTCTGCAATGTTGCATGGAGCACTCTGGGAGTATCTTGGCTCCATTTTACTCCAGGTGTAACAACCAGGGGTTTGTATTTTTTTAGACTCAGTCTCAGCACCTCAATTCCTTTCCAGCAGGATTTCTCAAGTTCTGTCTCAGTGCTTCCAAAACATCAATCTCTAATTATTTGAAATCAAGGAATTAAAGAGTAAAGTGAGAGACACGAGTTAACAGCTGGAGAATTTTAGATTAATTACTGAAGCATTTAGAGCTGTGCTGTCCTTTGGAAAGCAAAGGCTGGAGCCAGAAACCACAGCTGGAACAGGGCACAAAACACCTTCCTGAAATTCCTGACTGCAGAAAAACCTCCTCAAAATGCTCTTTCTTGGAGGAGGGCTCTCTCTCGTGGCTGAAATGCAGAAAAACAGCCTTGCAGGGGCTCTGCCAACCACAGGTCAGAGGAAAAGGAGCTCGTCCTTAAATCCCTCAGCAGCATCCCAAAATTTTCACTGAGAGACAACTGATGTCCTCTTAAAATGACAATTTTTAGGTCTTTATACAGTTTGTATACTGACTACATTGAGCTGTTTAATAAAGTTTAATAATATTATCAGAATGTGATCCTAAAAATCTGCTTTTCGTAGGAATCAAATGATCGAATTATCTGTATATTTAATGCTTTAATTTTTCATAATTTATTCCTTCATAAAAGAGAGCTTTAGAAAGAATTATTAACATCAAAAATATGCAATATGTGTTTCAGAATATAAAATAAATAAATAATAATAAAAATCTCTAAGTGCACAGAAACATCAGCGAAATAATCCCTGGTCCTGCAAAATAAACAATGTGTGACTCAAACCCAAAAATTTTAAGGAAGCATTAAAATTTTACATGTTCAACCTCTTCAGACACTGTTGTGAAAGGCAACAATAACAGAAATAGTTATGTCTGGAAATAAGAATTCTGAGTCATGTGGAAAAAAATTATCTTTATCCACTTCTATTGTGGTTTGGGTCACAAAATTGACTTTTTTTAAGGAGAAAAAGTCCTGTTTTTTCTAAATCTGCTGACAGGTCATAGTTTACCACCCTTACCTTCCTATCCCTCCTCACCAACAGAGTGCACGGATTCTTTTAACAGAAACAATCCAAAATTCCTTCCAATATAACCCCATAACATGCTGGTTTTCTCTAAAGCAAAGGAAAGTTTCTTTTTTCAAAGATCCAAGTGCTGTCCTAAGAAGCAGGACAGTGGCAGTGGGTCCCTGCTCTCCTGCAGTCAGGTTGTGGCACACACACAGTCTGCAGAAATTAAATGTGCAGGGATTTTTGCTCTGTGCCTCTCCTACCTCTGTCATTTCCAAGGCTTTGTTGTAGCCCAAGGACAACAAAGTGACCCAAAGGTCCCAAGGATCCCCATCCTGGTCGTTGGCTTCCATGAGATTCAAATCCAGAAATCCTTGTCTTGTTAGTTCATTCTTCTTCATCTCAAAATTTTCTGTTTCAAAGGAATAAAAAAAAAAAAAATAGCACTTAAAAATCTGTTCTCTCTGCAAAAATGTTTATCCTTCCAAAACCAAAATCTTCCCCTCCTGCTAACAAGGCTGAAAAGATGGAGCCAACTTAGAGCCTCAGGATCCCAAATATTATTTGGGAAAAATGTCCTTGAGCAGGAATGTGCTGTTTGCAGAGCTCCCCTGTGGATTTGGGATAATGCCTACAAACAGCTGGCTCCTTGGATAACCCCAAATAGGGGGAGATTTCAAAACAAAAAGAGTTCCTATTGATTTTATTTTTTTTCCTAAAAGTTTGTGGTTGAGCTTTGCAGAATGGGGGATTTTAGGGATGGGAAATGAAAGCCAGCTGGAGCCAGCACCTTTAAATGCTTCAGGTCCTTGATAGAGAAATGATTTACTTAGTTCCTAAAAAGCAATAAAATTCCAGTAATCCTAACACCCCTCTCTAGAGAGAATATCATAGATCCACCCCTCTAATGTCAGCAAACACATAATTGAAATGTCCTCGTGTCAGGGACTTTTAAAAATGGTTTTCTCATCTTCATAACAATGCTAAATCTTTACTATATATTATTAAAAAGGGATTACCAATTTAATAAATCTATCCAAGGGTACAGATGCTGTAATAAATGGCTTGAACTTTGGTGTCAAGATTGATGATATTTGTGTGAACCCTCCCACTGATTGATGACCTGGTGAAACATTCTCCAGCCTCTCCTCTTCCCTCCCTTATTTATTCCCACATTTCCACCCCTCCTACTTGTATCACCCTGACAAAGCCATCAAGTGTGGAAAAGCACATCCAGGGACAAAACAGAGTGTGGAAAATTCATCCAGGGATGAATTTGAATTTCTCAAATTCAGTTCTAGAAATGTATTTTTGTAGGAGTTTTCCATCAGTCAGGAAAAATTCTGATATCTTAGAGTGTTTTGGGAAGAGATAATTAATAAGGCTTGCCAGATTTAAAGTATTTTGGCCAATGTGCCACAGCCTCCAAAGGAATGATGTCAAACATGACATGGGTATTATAAAAGTAGACACTGGCAACCCACAAAAACTCTGGATGCCACCAGATCCACACTAATTAAATGTCCCTCTCCACACTTTGGGAGACAAAAAAGCAGCACCAGCCCAATCTGTACAAAGGAGAAGGATTAAACAAATACCTGTGACAGTTTCCTTCCCCATATGATCCAGGATTACAAACCCTGAAGGTTTTGGCAGCTACAAAACAATTAGGAAGGGGAAGAATTTTCTCAGCAGAAGGTCAGTGGCACACACAGCAGAATGAAGCAAAGCAAAGGACAGGAGACTGGAAAAAAAGATAAAGAAAGGAGGAAGAGAACAATATCTACACATGATCTTGGAATGGGCACAGAAAACCCAGCTCTATCCAGCTGGGAAGTTAATTAGCCTTAATTAGCTGCACCACAGTAATGAACTTACCCTTACACACAGCCCAGGCTTCCTGATCACACTTCTCCCCACTAGTCCTCAGCTCAAAGAAGTTGTATTCCTCCAGGCTCAGGAGGCCATTCCCATCCAAATCAATCGTGTCAAACACATCCAGCAAAGCAGCTCTGAGGGATGAAAAAGGCCAAACTATTTCCAAAGGCTTCCACCTCCTTTTGCTGTCCCATAATATTGCCAAGAACTGTTCAGTCTGTTTGAGATTATTCTGTACAAACAGTACTTTGGGAACATCCAGATTTAAAAAGCCACGTTTGAGCTGGAAAAAAAAGATTTTTATTCCCATGTTTGGGAACAAAACTCACTGGAATTCTTTGGTGAGAGCCAGCTCTCCATCCTCATCCCTCCACACCAGCTGGGCTTCTCCAGGAATTTGGGTTTTTACCTTCCTCAGCCTGCAGCCAGTTGTGAAAGGGAGCAGCCAATAAACCCCAGCTCCAAGCTCCCCTCTCCAGCCAAACATCTGCTCCTAAAGGAAGACAGAAAAGTTTGTAGGAATTTCTCAAGTGATGCCCTTCTTTGTTGCCAGTAATATTGAAACAAAAGTGATTAATTGCTTGAAAACACTGGGGATGCTGGGTTCTCTCCTTGAAAAAATAATTGGCTGTGTGATGCCACTTTAAAGATAAAATATAGTTAATTTCTTAGAATAAAAGTTAGAAAAACAAACAGGAGAGAGATGAGGGAAGAAGGGGAAAATAAATTAATGCTCTCTTATTTCTGCCACAGGAAAAGAATATTCTGTGCACTACGAAGTTCAAATGGCAAGGAAAAAGAAAATTAAAGGAAATTTAAACAAATTTTGCCTTGGAAATGTTGTGTTTGCAGGTGCAGAAATTCAACTGAGTTTTTAGCCAGCAACTCAGCAATTCTGGGTGCAGCTGGAATTCCTTCCAAACACATGGAACTCACACCTCCAGCATTAACAAAGACACTAAAAAAATAACAATTAAAACAGGAATACACCCAAAATCTCTAACCTCTTTGTTCTGGAGTTCAGTAAAACCCACAAGCTGCAGATTCTCTTGGGTTTCATTTTCCTTCAGAATAAACAAAGCTGTATCCACTGACAACCAGTGACAAGATTTTCCTAAAAAGAAAAACATCCCCCCAAAAAAGCTTAATAATAAAGAAAAATTGTTTTTCTTTGCATCTCAAAATAGATATTCCCATGGTATTTATGGATCCCTGCTGATGAAAAAATGAAAAAAAATATATTCCATACTACTGAGATTTTCTTCCTGTTTAGGCCAAGCAGATAAATTGTTCTAAGCCTTGTGATTGTCTATAATTAATAATTTTATCATTAAGAATTATTGATAAAATAGTTCTATCATTAAGGGTCAAGAATATCAAGGAACACAAATCTGTGTGAATTTAAAACAATTCTGGAGTTTAAAGACTCCTGTTTTCTGGGATTAGAAAGGGAATATTCTTCTTGGGGAAAAAAGAATTCCAGTGTAGCAACTGGGTGAAGCCCTGTGGCAAATCTGCAAGCCACCACCTCTTTTTAAGAAGAAAATGAAATATAAATACCCTCACCTTCTGCCTGGGGAATACTGAAAGGTTTGATGGTGATACAGAGTGCAGATCTTTGGGGTAAGTGCATTCTGAACTTGTGGCTGATGATTTCCCCATCCTCCTCCAGGTAGAAGCAGCCTCTGGATTGTGCACATTGCCATTCCTGGAAACCAAGCAAATATTAAGTGTTTTCTTCATTTTGGATGAAGATAAAAGTGCCTTCTCTGAAATATTAATTAATTTGATTATTTAATAAACACTGTATAAAACACACTATGAGATACAGCTTCAATGTAATTTTATTTTTTTAAAAAATCCCACACATTCTTTTTTGTAGACAATTTTTGCAAAGTAATATTGCTTCCCTTGTGAAAATGCCTGAAAGGCACAGAGTTACCCCAATGCTCCTAAAATTGAAAATTAAATTGGAATTGCCACAGAGATTCTGCTGATTATATTTGCAACAGAGTAATTTAAATACAAATATTACATACTTTACAATTCCCCTTCTGCTGTTCTTTGGAGGTTTGGAATTTTTTTCAAAAATTAAGATTTTACTAAAGAAGTTCTAAAAGACTTTCAAAGTAAATTGGCTGTGGAAAAGACAAAGATTAATTAAGTTATTTAAAATAAATTGGGATGTGCAATCCCTGGCAGGCACTGCTATCCAAGTCCCATCTCTCCTATAATTTCCAGAATCTTTTCACAGAATCTGCTGGAGAAGTTTTTAGGGAAAATCCTTATTATTTCTGCAGCTATTTCTGGACCATGGAGCCAGAGATCAGCCCTGGCCAACTTTTAGGGAGCAGAATAAACCTGATTAATAAATCCATCCAATAATTTCACACCCACCTTTATCCATGAAACTGGATTTGTAGTGACAGGACAAGGAAAGAGGGGACCAAGCATAAAAAATAATTAGGAATAAAGTGATCAGATACAAAATATTCCTGGGATTTAATGGTGAGGGTTGAATATGGAGCAACAGCTGGGGTTGTGTCAGTCCAAAGGTGGATAATGGGAGCTGGGATTAATATAAATCAGTGTCAGAATTCCAGCATGGAGTTCAGCCCCTTGGATCATTTCCACTGCTATTCCTAAACTGTTCATTCCATCACTTCCATGACTCCTGACTTCATCTGAAAGGAAATTTTAAAAATGGATTTTTTTTTTCCTTAAAACTTGACACATCTGAAATAACTTGTTGTTTGCTCCAAGCTTGATACCTGCCAAAACTGTTGGACAAAAACCTTATCCTTATTTTTTATCCTTATTTCCTTTTAGGGAATCAAATCCTGTTATTCTGGCAGAGAGCATAAGGTGGTGCTAGAAGTCCTAAATTATCAAAATTGTATGTAAAATTGGGAAGCTAAAAGAGGATTTTCTGATTGGATTTTCCTCTGTCACTTCAAAGCAGTACAGAAGTTGTTAAATAATAGCTGAAGTGGAAAATGTTTGTGTTAGAAATGTTAATTTGAAAGAAATGTTAGGCACTAATTGTTGCTGGTCACTGCTACTGAAATTTAAGTTAATACTGAAAATATCCACACATTGATGCATAATTTTTAATAAAAGGCAATGATTGAGAGGAATTTTCTAAGGTTCTTTAATTTTAGACATTTCACCATGGTCTGACTTTCACTGTTTTCCTCTGTCAGAAAAGTAAAGCTGGTGTTGCTCCAACATCCTGAGGGCAATATTTTCTTACTTCTACAAAAAGACAGGTGAACAGCAATAAAATAAACTAAAATTCTTGGATATAAGATGAATAAAAAGAATTTTTGGGTGGTGGATTCTGATTCCCTGGGAGTTTATTCATTGATTCTGGCAGAGCTTACATTGTGCAAAATGAAGTTTTAAAAAAAAATTTAATAGTTCTACTTCCTTACACCTTTCCATGTTCATAGATTGATTTCAGTTTTTGGATGATGCCAAGCAATACTAATCAGTATCTTCATTTTCAGTCAGTTTTTACTGCCTTGTAGAAGGAAAAAAAAAAAACCAATCTTGGGGAAGTGTGTGCTGGTTTTATACACCCCACACCACGTTTGAACAAGGTGGGATTGCAGGTTAAATTGCATGCAGGTCCAGCTACCTAAACAGACTGCACCAAATCCCTGGGAGATGATGCTTTGAAATTTTAATATAGAACAAATGTCACTGTATAGCAATGGGGAAGATATAAAGGACTTCAGAGTTCAATAACAAATCCAGAGTTGTTATTTGAAACAAAAATGCAGCTCCTGAGGACAATCAGTTCCCTTTTCCAGCAGCAGTTACACTGTGTGGTCAGAACCATTTTTTCCCTTTTATACAGGAGTCTCCAGGTGCACATTTTTAATGTATCCCAGCAGTTCCCAGTTAATGTTTTCTATTTCCACAGCTATTATTTTGTGTTGAAAGAAAACTAGTAAAGGTTCAGTCAAGAAAGGGAAAACAAAGGGAAAAAGATCAATATTAACACTCTACAAATATTGACTTAGCAAAGTGACTTTGTTGTCTCTCTCCCCCAGGAATTTATATTGAATGAGTGATTTATTTAAAAGGAAATACTGATAGAACATATTAGTCTAACTAAAATTCAATATTTTCTGCTTATAGCATCTATTTACCAAGCAATGCCCAGGAAACTGAATATGCTCCCAGATCTGTTATTTATTTCCAATTACCTTTCATGCAAAGGTTTATGATACACAATCTTTCAGACTACTTAAGCATTTAAAGTTCTCACCAAACTAATAAATTATTCAATTTTAAATTTCTCAAGAAGTCATTAACTGTTTTCTCCAACAGTGGTTTCATTTATAAAAAACACATTTTGTTCTATTAAACCTTCACACCTGAAAAATTATTTCCAATAACTTGTTGTCAGCAAAACCAACAGTATATAAAAATGTTAATAAAAATACACATCAAGAAAGCTCTCAGTAGTTTATAGCTGCCCTTGACAAACTGTTAATAAAACATAAGACACCATTTTTCTCTGATTTTTAGCTTCTTTAAAATGCAATAACACAGGTGCCTAGAGGAAAACACCATCATTTCAGTGTGATACCTTCATTGTGTCAGGCTCAATAATTAGCTTTGTGTTCCTGCTGCTGCTGGCACCCACAGTGACAGTGGTGGAGCTGGAAGCTTTGCTGCTTGGAGCTGATGAAGGTCTTGAAGGAGCTCTGCTGTCACCTATAAACAGAGATATTTAATTACAGTTACATTATTTCAACCCTCTCCTGCTGCTATTTATCATGGACTTTGCTTTTAGAAGCACAAAGAAAATTGGATGACAAGAACTCAGAGGAATTCCCTTCATCACTGTTGTGTCATTTTTGCACCTCTTTGATTTGAAGCAACTTGGAACAGCACAAACCACATCCCATAATTTCATACTTGGTGCCTCTGCAGTCTGTTCCCTGGGGAGTTTTTCCAGTTTGGGAAGGTTTTGAACTATCTTTGTAACTTCAGGAAGGATATTAAACTGTCCACAACTTATTAATTGTGCTTGAAAAGCAGCCTCAATAATAGAAACAAACACACAGCTTGTTGAGAAATGTTTAGGGTTTGATCTAGGAAGGAAATAAATCATTTGCCTACATTGCAACACCTGATCCATTTTCTCTCTTCCCTCTGGACTGTGTCACATGAAAATCAACAAAATCCACCCTCAGGAATTTGAGAGTTTCACAGATGCAGCCATTTGAACATATTTTACTGACACATTGATGTGATTGCCACTGTAGAAATTATATTCATCAATAAAATCTTCACTAATCTGAGAAAAATTAAACAAAAACTCAACATTTCACTGAGCCAGAGCTTTATCTCCAACAGCAAGAAAACATAAAATACAAGAAATACAAAAACCTTTTGCCAGCTTGTGATGAGTTTTCCTGGAGACTCTTGGGGATGGTTTTGACACTGGCAGTGGGATCCCCTCAGGGGAATTTTCAGTTTGATTCCCAAAGTGCTGCTGCCTCAGTCGAGGGTCAGTGTCCAGCCTGTCCCTTGCAGCTCTGCAGCACTGCTCACTGGTGCTCAGGTACAGCTCACAGAACTGCAGATAAAAACACAATATTGCACTCACCAAGCTACATTCCTCAAAAGGTTTTTAAGGAGTAAAATGTAGCATTAGCAAGGAAAGCACAGCTCAGCAGATGGAATGCATTTCCTCTCCAAGCCCAATATAATTTTCATTTTCATTAATACCACTCAAGTATCACAGTAAAATGCAGCCATGATTCAACAAGAAAGCCCAAATATTGAACAAAAATTAAGTGTGACTTTCAACTCTTCCTTTCTAGATATTAGAAGAGTGATTTTTAACATAGGATTCTTACTAGTTTTCCTCCTATGAAACCATATTTATGTACAAATCCTTGTGGGCTGTTTATTTGGTCCAGAATTTAGAGCCCTGGGGTGAGGTCATCACTAATGCTCATATTGTCAATACCACAAGAACAAATATCACTCTTGGCCATACCTTGTTGTAGTCCAGTTTGCCACTGCAGTTAAAATCAGCTTGTTTAATAATGCTGGTCACTTCCTCCCAGGTCATTTTATCACCTCTCTGCAAGAAAAAAACAGCTCAGTTTGGGTTCCTAATCAAGAATCCTGTTCACCTACAGCAAAAAAATTTATAAACAAAGGAAGAGTCTTCTAATATTCTTTCAGAGAATCTTATCTTGCAGATGATTTCACCAGATTTTGATTTGAATCATGAAAGCAGTGGTCAAAATCATTAAAAATTTTGTCTTTACAATGCTACTAAATCTCAAAGAGATCAACTGTATCAATTTATGTAATTCTGTGGTGTGGAAACCCACATGAAAATCTTCCCTAAAATGGGAATCCCAGCTCTCATCACCATCTAATTTCCAAAATCTCTACTGATTAAAGATGGATAATTAAGTTTCTAGTGATACTTACTGTTGTAAGAATTTTACAAAGCTCATCATGTAAAATATATCCAGCCTTATCTGTGTCTATTTTCCAAAATGCTTCCAGCAATTCATTTTTTGTAGCTGGCTTTTCTTTTTTTAAAATAGCACAGAAATCATCAAAATTCAATGAAGTTGTTTGTGAAGTCCAGTATTTGTTAATGGTCTTCTGAGAAGGATTTCTTCCAGCCTGTTGAAGTACTGAACAATAAAATACAATATTAAATTTATATTCCAGCCATTAGAAAAGGAGTTTTCTCCAAACATCCTTGGGTCACTTTCCATGTTCAGACTTTTTTAAAGCCAAATCATTCCAAGAGAAAAGTGGGTCTGAAGGACAGTTTTGGTTATGATCTGAATCAAAATATCCAGAACTCAAAGACAGTCTCAAGTGTAAAATTCAGCCTATATCCAGTGTCTTAATATCAAGAATATACTATTTTTAAATCTGCACATTATTAGATCCTATTTCTACTAAGACCAACATCATCTTTGCACTTCCTTTGCCAAGAACTGAGATCTAGAGTAGAAGTTACCTGAGACAATATTTTATGTCCCACCTGTACCTTTGAATGTATCAATTCAAATTTTACACCATGAATTTAAAAGGAAAAATGACACCACCAGGCAGCCAATGCCACACATGCCACCAGTGCCATGGGTGTTACACCTGGCATTCTCCAAAATGAATTTGCTGGATCTATTTTCCTCTTCAAGGTCTTTACTGAAAACATCCTTTCAGTTTTCAGTGTGATGAAGGTATTAGGTTAAATGGAAATTAAATTCAAATGCACAGTCTAGCTGAAATGAGAGGGATGCTTTTATATCTTCCCAAATAATCTTTTAGGGAAGCACAGGAGATCCTCCAGCTCTACCTGGGCTGGCATTTGATTTTGAGCCAGCTGAGCAGTGCCCAAGCCTGTGCTGGGAACTGCTGAGGAGCATCTGTGAAATGAGGCAGTGACAATGCTCAGTGGGACCTGTGTCACCAGCAAACCAAACCAAAAACCAACCAGGCACCTCTGCTGTCAATCCCTGCCTCAGTGCCAAGCACTAAATCAAGATTTGTGCCCTGGCACCTGTGCTGGAGGAGCCACAAGAGAGCAGGGCTCACATCTTCACCTGAGCCACGCCTGGGCACGGAGCAATGGCTGGGGGATTTCAGTCAGGGGCAGCCAGGGAAGGAAGGGCAGTGACTCTGTGGGTTTGTTTCCATGGATGGGGAGTCCCCTGGAATGTCAGGAAAGCACAGATATCCTTCAAATATACAATCCTTCATTTTATATCCCCAGGGAGATCAGCATTTCCCATTCCCTACACACCTCCTGATTTGTATTCGTGCAAATTCAATCAGACTGCACCTTTTATTTATATTTCTTTATGGTCTGCTTCTGCTAAATCACTCCAGTAATATTACAACAGACAGGAAACGAAGCTACTGTTTGGGGATAAGCAAAACCCCTACAAAGAAAATTTTACAGGGCTAAAATCTCAGTGAGATTCCTTAGTTTGGAATATCAGCCAAACTTCATGAAGCAAGAGATGCTTAAGCATTGGCACCACTCACTTGAGAAAAGCCAAAATTGACTTAAGTTGAAATCTTAGTCTTTAACTCTCAATGCCTACAAATTCTAAAATAATTTCTTTGATATTTCTGAAAGGATTGAGAGTCTAAGCAACCAACTGCCCTCTTTAAGTTGACCTTGAAAGCAAAATGCCCAAACACTTGCTGTGTAGCCAAGTGGCATATGGATAGAGCTGAAAGCCAAAGCATTTATTAGAGAGATGACATTTGTTCACACCACCCCCTCTGTTAAAATCCAGATTATCCCAAACTATCATTAGGATGTCATAAAGGCCCTTTTATTGCAGCTGGGAAAGCCTGGAGAGCACCAAGTCACAAGCTGTAGGAATTTGCTTGTTAATGGCTGGAATTTCATCTTCTGGTGTAGGGAAAGAAGCTACAATCACTGCACTCAGCTTTTACAGTGGTGGTTTCCTTGAAAAACCTTTTAAAAAAGAGAACAAAAATGCTCTAAGGAAAAAAATAAATCACCACCCAAACAGAGCACACAATTTTACAACTCCAAGAAACTGCAAAGTTGGAATTGTATTAGCTTGAGAAATTTTATCTGGCATAGTGAAACCTCACTGAGGTTATTCAAAACTGTTTGAGTTAGGGTTTTTTGAGGTTATTTATTACTCAGTCTTACCTCACTCTTTCCTTCTCTTACCTGGTCACTAAGATGTATTATTAAGAAACCAACTTCCATTTTTCAGGTAAATTTTTCTCACTTCCCTTTGAAATTCCTGAAGTTTCCAAAACAAAGCCTCACAGCTTTCAGTTTCTACCAACACTTATTTAGTGCAGCTGAAGCAGTCAGAGATTTTTTTTTTTCTGTTGTAATGCTGACAACACCACCACCACTTATACACAAATATAGTCTGGACCAAGAAAAATGAGAACTTTAGATTCCAGTCTCTGAAAGTGTAGTTCAGGAGGAGTTGAGATAAGGAGGAAGAATTCTTCTGGAATACCATTATAGTGGTTTTCTGTGCCAGGGCAATGGCCCACTCTAAACTGAACTGAGACCTTTCCTACTGGTGATTTAGAAATAAAATCTATACTAAAATAATCTACAATAACATGCCTCTGTCTGGCATTCCCACTTCCACCAGGCATCCAAAACTACTCTCAATTCCCTACACCAGTTACTGAGTTCATGCACAGGGATGCTCCCACTGCAATCATCACATGTAAGAGTTGGAGGGAAAAAGATCCAATCATTACCTAATCCGAGTTGTTCTTTGGATTTAATGTTTTCTAAGCTGCTTTTCAAGACAGTCAGATAAGCTGCTCTGCAGTTCAGGTAAAAAATGGCTTCTTCTGCATGCTGGGACTTCTTCCCTTGGGAATTTTCCATCTGTGTGGTTTTCTGATTCCCAGGAGTGCTGGCCATCCTGTGAGGGATGAAATTCCTGTTAGAATTTGTAACTGTCTTAATAATGCCTCTGTTTGTCCTCTGAAACACAGAGTAGCCCCAATTATCCAAACATCCAGGTCATATCCCTTCTTTTCACTAAATCTGGGATGGGAATAATGGAATAATTCCCATCTGGGATGGGAATAATTATCTACACTTGTAGGCAAGCACCACGAGATCCACAAGCAGACAGAGTTTGAGCTCTACTTATTATTCACAGTTTATCCTTCATTGGCAGTAAAAAGTTTAATTTCACTGTATTTTATGGAGCTGCAGACATTTGATATTACAAGTATTGTATAACTATTATGTAGTCTTATTTTTGAAAGCACAAAACCACATTTTCATGTTATCTGTGAAACAAGGCTTTGCCATCCATGTTTTCTCTTTTCACTCTTATAACTCAGCAAAACATATGGATAATAATAAAATTGGTCAAAATTAAAACCCTTAATCTCAAAAAATGCCAGGTTAAGCACAGAGTTCTATTCTTAGAGTTACCTAGATATAACAGAAACAAATAATAGAATACAAACAAAATAATAGAAAATACAAGCAAAATAATAGAATCTGAGCACAAAACTTCAAAAATGAGCATGCATAAAACTTTGAGCAACTCAGGCCTTTCAAGTCCAAGGCCCATACAGTCATAAATGAATGGAAAAAAACAGAAACACATTTTTTTCTCAGTTATTAGAACAACTCAAAGCAGTAACTAATGCTGTTTGCCCAGCAATGGTCAGCAAACTCTGACAGCAGCTTTCTGCTTCCACCAGGGGTGATGAAGGTTTTTAGAAGGCCATCACAGAGGGACACTAAATCCTGTTGTGCTGCTGCTTTAACAGCCTCTTGTATTATTTCACCCAACGTTGACTTCAGGAAATATTTTCCAGTATAATAAATGGAATATCTCAAGTTCAGCAACAAGACAACGCCTTCCCAGGGTCCCCTTCAGGACTCATTGGATTTTTTCCTCAATCACTGGCACCTTGTTGAGTTATACAGGTCTTTTACACTTGGGAAAGGCAGATAATAATCGATTCTCAAGGATGAAGTACCCAATTTGTAACATCCTGACACTTTAATATTACACAGGCACCAGAAGGACCCCACAGGGACCCCCTGGCACAGCCAGGCTCCTGCAAACGGGTGTCACTATAATTAAGCACCAGTGTTACTCACATGGAATGGAACTGGGGGGGAAAGGCAAGGAGGAGAAGAAGAATAAATGTTAATTTTCCAGAAACCAGTTTAGAAAATGTGAACTCTTGTTTGTACTCCTTGGACTTCCCATTACTGAGATATTTCCTATGTGGGCCAGGAAGTGCTGCCAATCCATCGTTGGGAAATCCAGTGAGAGATGGCTCAGTGACAGCACTGCCAGCAGCCCCATGGCTTAGGCTGGGACATTTGTACTGGATAAACGACACTTTAGAAAAATGGACAGAGGGGAGCAATCCAGCCCGGGCTTCCAGACACGGAGAGAGTAGGTTTAGATTAGAGATTGGAAAAGAATTCCTCCCTGTGAGGATGCTGAGGCCCTGGCACAGGGTGCTCAGAGAAGCTGTGGCTGCCCCTGCAAGTGTCCAAGGCCAGGCTGGACAGGGCTTGGAGCAATCTGGGATAGTGGAAGGTGTCCCTGCCCATGGGTGGATGAGTTTTAAGGTCCCTTCCAACCCAAACCAGGGTCATATTCTCAGCCCAGGGTACTGCGTGCTATGCTCAGTCCTTCCTTGCACACCTCCGGGGATGGGGACTCCAGCCCTCCCTGGGCAGCTGTTTCCAATGTCTAATCTAATTCTTTCTGTGAAGAAATTCCTCCTGATGCCCAAAGTCAGACCCTCCATGGCAACGCTGATCTTCACGTTCACCCACAGCCCACACTCGCACGGGGCATCTCTACCCTGCCCCGGCCTCGTCCACCTGAAACTTTTCTCGCACGGATCTCATCACCTCCCTCCCTAGTGGGCAAAGGGGCTTCAAGGGCTAAATTTACCACCTACCGGAAAAAAAAAATAAAATAAATAAATAAATAAAAATTACAATGCCCTTTCCCCAGCCCTGAGGGGAATCAGCCCTCTCCTCCCTTCCCAGGTCCCTGAGGGACTCCTGAGGCGCATTTGGCCGCCCTGAACCCACCGCCCGAACATCACCGGGCCCGGCCCGGCTCCTACCGCGCACAGTGGGACCCGACGAGCCCTCACAGACCTCGGTCCCGCTCCCGGGGGTCTCGGTCTCGGTCCCGGGGGTCTCGGTCTCGGTCCCGCTCCCGGGGGTCT
>VXBQ01011146.1:139725-158205 GCA_013400175.1 Phainopepla nitens
CCCCTTCCTCTTCTCCCTCTCTCCCTTCCCCTGCTCTCTTCCCTCCCTCTGTCTCTCCTCTCCCTCCCCTCACGGCAGCGGGTCGGTTCCCGGGGGCGCCGTGAGGGGAGCGCTTCTGGCGGCGGGCCGCGGCTCCCGAGCGCGCTCCGTGAGGGGAAAAGGGCGCTCGGAGCGGGCCCGGGGAGGGGAGGAGCGGCTGGACAGGGGCGGGATTTGTTTCTAAGTGGAAACCGAGACCGGGAAATGCTGGCGGGGGTGGATCCTGGGTGGTGGATGCTGGGGCGGCGCTGCTGTGGGGGATGCTCTCTGTATTCTGCATTTCTGAGGGGTCCGCGGCGGCTCCGCTCAGAGGTGCCCAGCGACCGGACGAGGAGCAAAATAAACTAAAACACAACGAGTTCCACCTCAACATCAAGAGCAACTCCTGTAGACTGAGGGTGTGGCAGAGCTCTGGAACAGGGCGTGGAGTCTCCCTCTCCGGAGACATGCCTGTGTCACCTCTCCCGGTGACCCTGCCTTGGCAGGAGCATCTCTGGATGGTCCCCAGAGATCCCCTCCAGTCCCAGTTATTCTAATTCTGTATCTCTCTACATACCACGGGGGCTGTGTGGGAGAGGGGCAGGAGGAAGGATCACGAGATGATTCAGCTTGGAAGGGACCACAGTGGGTTATGCAGCCCAGCATTCTCAGGCAGGGTCATCCCCTGCATGTCGCACAGGCTGGCATCCAGGCAGTTCTGGAGATATTGCAGATATCCAGTGCTCAGTCACTGCACAGGATAGTTCTTCCTCATATCCAGGTGGAACCTCCTGGGCATCATTTTCTGCCCATTGCATCTTGTCCCATTGCTGGGCTCCACCAGGCAAAGCCTGCTCCATCCCCTCACCCCTCCTTTGGTCATCTTTAAAGGAATTGGCAAAAAAAAGCAGGGTTTGATATGAATTTGTGANCAGCCCAGCATTCTCAGGCAGGGTCATCCCCTGCATGTGGCACAGGCTGGCATCCAGGCAGTTCTGGAGATATTGCAGATATCCAGTGCTCAGTCACTGCACAGGATAGTTCTTCCTCATATCCAGGTGGAACCTCCTGGGCATCATTTTCTGCCCATTGCATCTTGTCCCATTGCTGGGCTCCACCAGGCAAAGCCTGCTCCATCCCCTCACCCCTCCTTTGGTCATCTTTAAAGGAATTGGCAAAAAAAAGCAGGGTTTGATATGAATTTGTGAAAGTGTGGCTTCAGCAGAGTTTGATGGCAAGGTTCACTCTATTGCTTGCCATACAGATGGAGCATACACAGGAAAATGGGATTAAAATCAATTTAGAATGATTTACATGGAGAGCAGGGATGCAGAAGGGTTACAGGGACAAGGATATGGATACAAAAGATACAGGTGCAAAAGAATTTAGCAGCACTTAATCACTGACTGATTTAATATTTATAAAGTGATTCAACAGGATTTACTACAATTACAGCAGTGACTAAATTATAGATTCACACACACTCAGGTGCAGAGATGTGGGAAGGAACTGCAGGTCTGTGGAGATCAGGGCATGACACCCCCATGCCCATTTTCCATCAGGCTGTATCTCCTCATTTTGTCTCCAATGGGAATAAATCCTGCTCATTTTTCTCCTATATTTTGCATTTTATCAAGCAGTGAGTAATTAATCAAGCCATGTAATCCTGGTGCTGCTCTTGTGTGTCTCTGCTTATCGTGGGCTTCTGGAGATCAATAAAGAAAGTTCTTTAACCTGATAAATATTGGGCACAAAATAATCACTGCAGGTTGTACAGCTGACTGGAAACATGTGCCATCATACTCTGCATGAGTGAAGGAAATAAATTAAGCCTTGTCAGGCTAATTCAGGGGTAGGAAACTCAGGTTAAATACTCTCACCACTGTGCCTCATCTTTCTGTCTCTTTTTCTTGTTCCACTCTGACATTTGGTTCTACACCACAGTCAAAGTGAGCCATATTAAAAAAAGAAAAAAAGAAAAAAAACCACAAAAAACCCAACAAAAAAACTGAGAGTGGTGCTCTTTATGTTGTTTCCTAAAATCCTTTTCTTTGCACATACTGTTTTTTCAACACATTCTTCTTTTGGAAGGTCTGAGAGACAACAATTTGGCCAGCAGCATTTTGATGTGAGGTGTCAGGATAAATCTGGTTTCAGGGGTCCAAGCCAGGTCTATGTGTGGACTTAGAGCATAAATTTTAAACAATTCTGATTTAACCTCTCCCATTTTGGCATTGAGAAGACAATCAGTAAAAACAAGCCCCCAAGCAAGCCAGGCCATCGGGTGACACAAGGCAAGGCTGACCTCCTAAAGCTGAAATTCATCTTCCACTACAAGATTCCAGCTCTTTCCCATGCTGAAGAGCTTGGGATGAGGTTCCACCTCTGCTCCCCTAGCTCAGGGTGCCTGCAGAGAGAAGTTTGGGCTCTGTGCTGCTCTGTTGCTGCACACAATATTTGACAGGCTCCAGAGAACGTGGCTGTGGATCAGTGCACAACTTTCCCCCTAAGAAATGTTCTCAGTGTTTATAACTTCCTGGGGTTTTCATGTAGTTTCTCATTTATTTCATCCTCCAGCTGTGATCCTGATCCTGCTTTCATTTGGCTTTCAGCTCCTTTTGACATCTGTCATAAAAACTTCCATCAGAACGTGCCTTAGTGGAACATGCAAATGCATTGGCCCCCAGAGCATCCTTGCAGTGTGGATGCATTAATAAATGGAATATTTCTCTGCTGCCACGAGCTGGAAGCTGTAATGGAGTCAGGATTCCTTGAGCTATATGGGGTTCTCTTTAAAAAAAAGAAATACATTGTAAAGAATTCCATCAAACTGTTACAGCTTGGGCTGCCCTTTGGCCAGAATTTCAGAGGCTTTTTTAATTTAAATGTTACCTGTTTACTTGGCTTTTGTAAGATAGGGTATTTCTTTTCCCCTTTTTGTAATAGAGATAGCTGTAAAACAGTTTTCATATAAGACCCTTGCCTGAGTTACATATCAAAGATGTGTTGTTTCCATTCTATTTTCCCAATCCTTTAATTTACAGCTTTGGAATAGCAACATAAATTTGAAAAGGATATGTTTGGAATGAAGTCATCTAAATTCCTTACAAGGCAAAACATTCTTTTTCCAAGATGAAAACTGAACTAAGTTCTTGAAATATAATGTATATTCCAAACCTTGTTTAATTCAATGTAACATATATATTTCTTGGGAACTGTTCTTAAAAAGATTTTTTTTTTTCCTCATCGTTTTACATCATGCTTTAAACTATTGTTAAGATTTAGGAACGTGCTTAAAAAGTTTCAGTTGTCTCTGGGAAAAATAGTCTTAATTTATGTTGACCTTTCTTTCCTTGGAGCATTTCGCCTGCATTCAATAAAATTTTGATGACTGCTCTTTAGCAGACAGCTGTACCATATAAAGTATTATAAATATTCAGCTTTCCTCTTCCAGTGTTGCCATTAACAGCTGGGCATCCAGTTCAGAGGAGCAGATTTTGCAGAGAGAGCTTGGCATGTTCCTGAATCAGGAGAGGGAAGAAGGGAAGCAAACAGTTTCTTATGGTTTGGGGACCTGTAAAGGCATAGAGCATCTGTTCCCCAGTTAAGTCATAGTCTGGTAGCACTGAATCATGTTAAGAGCTAAAATGATGGCAGAAACTACTTTTTTCACCTTGCCTGTACCTGTGTCTTAAATGTCTTAAACATTATTTCGACTAATGGCAAAATAATTCCAAGCCTTGCTCAGAAGGTATGTAAATGGAAATGCTTTGGGGGGAGATTTGTTGTTTATGGTCTTGGAGAAAAGATAAATACTCAGCATGATTTCACTTCAGTGCCTTGATTTTATCTCTGGTATAAAATGGAGAATCAGATTTTCTTAGGCAAACACTTTATCCTTCTAAACAAGCAACATTCTTGGTGCAGGGAATGGATTTGCTCTGGGTGCCATCAGTAAATGTGAAACCAAAAAAGGAAACTGTCTTTAACATTATCAATTCTAGATCTTCCTAACAGAAATCTTTGTGTCTACATGACCATAAAACCTGTCCATATTTTTCTCTTGCAGGGTTAAGAGAGCATTAAATTTGGACACTGTTAAGAAAGATGATGTAAGTATTTTTTTGGTGTCTGGAGCCATCTGGGCTGTATAAATATATATGTACATATATATATCTGTGTGCAAAAATAAATGTGGATATAAACAATCTATTTCATTTTAGCTGCCTTTATGTTGTTACAGATTGGATGTTGTCTGGGTAAATCTTAAAGCACAAAATTACTGCTGCAAATATTAGTATAAAATTGATTGTGTTTCATTTGTCACAGAACTGCCTGGCGTTAAGTAATGTACATCTGCATGAATCACTTGAAAAATGTGCATATTGTTATTGCCATCACTATTTACCCAAGAGCTGAATGAGTTAAGATCCTTGGTGAAATCATTTATTAGAAATTAGCTCCATTATCCTGGGAAGCAAACGTTCTGCCATGTAATTGTACATGTGACAATATGGAATTATGATAATGCCGTAATCTGCGTGTTAGAAACTGCAAAATTGAAATGAAAACATTAAAGGCATTTTCAGGCAGGGCTGTAATTACCTCCCCCAGCTAATCTGGCATCATGAAACAATAAACTCCTAACGCTGCCATCAATTTCCCCACAGTTATCACAATAAAAATAAAATTGTACTGGTGCTGTTGTTTGTTGTAAATGCAGCCCCAGCATCCTCCCAGCCACCAGCATGTCGTGACATATGTCACTTTATTATCTCCCCCCGTGGCTGTTGCTGCAGCCAGTGTTGCACAGGAGCTGGGGAGGATGGCAGGGTGGGAAGGAAGGGAAATTTTGGAAAAGTACAGAGAGAAAGAGCTGCTCAGCAAATGAGCTCCCAATAAATCTCCAAGCCTGTGTTGTTTTGAAGAGTTTGTTTGGTTTTTTTTGTGTGTATGCAGCACATATTTGGAGGCCTCACTGGTATTGGGCAAGGTAGAAATTGACTATTTAAAATTTTTCTGGATAGTTATTTTTTTTAAATTTCAACAGAGGTGGGCAAATACCACAGTGGCAAAAAAAAAAAAATCATTAGCAGTTTAATTAGCAGCTTAGTGTACCATTACCCACCTTGTTCTGCTCAGAATGCAGCTGTGACTGTAATTTTGCAGCTGTTTCTTGGGCTGAAGAAACATTTTTGTAGGTGAGTGGTCCAGCTGAAATTCCAGGGAATGCTTTTCCTGCCCTAAAGCCATCCCTCCCCATGGGATAAAAAGAATTGCTCGATGCTTACCTGCAGCCAGGTTCTTGTGCAGCAAAAAGCTGAGGAAAAGCCCAACTGAATGATAGAAACTTTTATTTGGATGTGGCTTTACACTGATCTTTAGTTCACACTGATGATCATCCAATGTCTCCAATAGATGCATGTCAAAGATTTAAATTAAATAACTTCATAGAAGGAAAAAAGGAACAGAAATCAGTAAACTCATGGTTTGGGTGAAATATATCTTTAACCTTTGCTGTTTCTGTCATTCCTTACCTGCTTCTATCAAGAGTTCCTCATTCCATGGATCAAAATATTCATGAACTAACCAGGTCAGGAATGAGTTTTTTTTAGATTTTTGGTATCTTAGTGAGGTATTGCTAAAAAACTGCATAACTGGAGTAAAATTCTTCTTCCTGGAAGAGAAAATCTTACTGACAAATAAAAACTGTGCTTGTAAGTGCTGCAGGAATTTTGTTTTAAATAACCTTATCCATATCCAGAAATGGGTGAGGTGATTGCTGTTCAAGCAGGAAAAATAGTCTGAAATGTTTGGAGATTCTCCCTGCTGAAAAGGAGATTTGATGACATGTTAATCCCTAAATTGGCATTGATACTTCAATTAATATTTCATTTAAAGATGATTGGAAACATTTCTTCAACCTGCTTGAATGTGGCAAGGCAGAGTGGGGATTTCCATCAGGTGGAGTTTAAATGCTGCTAGACTGCAGCAAGAGTATAAATGAGAGGTGGGAAAATATTTAAGGTGTTTGAGACTAAAACAAGGCAGAGGCAAGTGGGCAGCAAATTAAATATTGTTAAAATCTGCTGTAAGTCCCACTGCTGATGACCAGAAGTAGCACTTGTGAGTTGTAAATAAAGGTTTGGGTTGGTTTTCTTTATTTCTATACATGAAATGTGCAGAAAAATCCCATTTTCTCATCCTTGCAGTTCAGCATCCATGCTAGAGTGTGTCCCAGATAATCCCAGTTCATATTCCAGCATTGCACTTGTTCTTCTGAAAACCTCTCTGCACAAACCCTGTAACATTAAATAATTCCTCTTGCATCATGAGACATATTGAACCCTGAACCACTGACAAAATTTTGGATTTAAGGGACTCACTTTGGATTTTTTTCAATTAACACCTGTTTAAAAAAATTCTTAGAAATAACTTTTGATGCAATTAAAATCTAAAAATATTTATGCCTTAAATTCTCATTACTGGAAGAAAAAGAAAAACATGGTTTGGCTACTTAAAAAAAAACCCAACCATCCAGGTGATCATGCCAGAATACCTAAATCCCTGGAAAACACATATTTTTGCTTTCTGGAGCCTGGGAGACAAAGTGTTTGAAAGGATTTTTTATTTTTTAGAGTCAAACTAATCTTGTCAAGGAGAGAGAATGATAGAGGAGCTGGATGAGCACAAAGTCACCTCACCACAACATTTACCATGGGCTTTCCATAATGGGAACACTCAAAGCCAGGAATTTCTTAAGAAATTCTTTTATTTTTTCTATCTTTTAGAGTCAAACTAATCTTGTGGAGGAGAGGGAGTGATAGAGGAGCTGGATGAGCACAAAGTCACCACAACATTTAACATGGACTTTCCATAATGGGAACACACAAAGCCAGGAGTGAGTTAGGAAAATCTTAGGTAGTAAAAGTTTAGAGAGGTTTTGTCAATATTCATCTGGGTTGGTTTGTATTTTTCTCCATTTCAGCCAGCTGGTGCAACCCCCCAGAAGGCCAGAAGGAACAACCTGAGCTGCTACTCCCCAACCACAGGCACGTGCCAGATCAGTCCCCCCTCCTCTCCCACAGCACAGAACCCCAGGAGTGCCCCAGCACAGGGTGAGCTCAGCATCCCATCCTTCTCACTCCAACGTTTTCCTGGTTTTGAGCTGCATTTAGAGACTCCTCTCCCATCTGCTCTATTTGATTTCTTCTTCCTCTCGAAGAATCTCTTCTGGAAAAGCCAGTGTTGGGTCTTAAATTTTGAATTTTTTTATTTTTTCAGTGTGAATCTTGTGGGTGTTTATAAAATGACTGAGACAATTTTTAATTAACATAACACTGAATGTCATCAGGTCTCAGAAAATACACCTTTGTGAGATTATAATTATATTATTTCCAGTTCACTTCAAGATAAATGTTCACTTAGTTATACACAGTCACAATTTTTGACTCTGACTGCTCAAGAAGCAGATTTTGAGTGACTGAGCTGCTTTTATGGCTATATAAAAAATATTGTGGTTGTGACCTCTTTAAGTGTTGAGGAACCCTCAGGTCACCTGGTGTAACATTTTTATTTTAAAAAGAAGAATACAGAGGGACCTTTTGTCATCTTTCCCTATAGAGCTTTTATTTCCTTGCAGTACAACTCTGGAAAAGATGGTTAAGTCTTGCTGATGATAATAATAATAATAATAATAATAATAATAATAATAATAATAATAATAATAATAATAANGAAATCCCCTGTCTGATTTTGAATTTGTCTGGCTTTAATTTTCAGCCACTGGTTCTTGTTGGGTTACAGAATTTTTTATGCCCCAGAAGTTTTAGAATTTATGTACAGTAATTGAGGCCTCATCAACATTTATGAATTATGATGAGTAAAAATATTCTGAGCAAGGTGGAACAACCACTGTTTGAAATTTACCTGGGTGTCTGCAGATTTTAGCTGTTGCACCATGTCCTCTCCTGGTGGATCTGCAAAAGTGGAGCTTCCCTTCAGGAATTCATATTTTATCCTAATTCTTTATCCTGCTATCCTGCTGCCAATCTTTTTTTTTTTTTTTTCCTGTGTTCCTATAGCTACAAAATGGTGGTGTGTAATAATTAAATCCCAAGTTGTCCATTTAAACCCACAATTTCTGCTCTCCTTCTAAAAATCCACAGTACTGGTTTAAAAGTATGACCTATTTGATAATTAATGAGTGAAAAGTCATTTAAATCCAAGTTCTATTGACTACTTAGATTTAAAATGAAATTTTCAGGGTCTTCACTTTTAGCTACTGTATTAAAGCTTAAACTTCTATAGCACTTTGTCATTCTGAAGTGTTTCTAGATGTTTTACAAAATATTAAAATTAAAAGTTAATTTATCCTTGAGTGCTGAGACTTGTATGTAATAATTTAGATCTAACAAGAAGAAATCAAAGTGTTTAATGCTGAATGTGGTCTCTTTTTTTTCAGTCTGATGGCAGGAAGGAGATTTATTGCAGTGAAATGTGGAAAGCTCCTCATTCCACAGGCTCTGTCTGGGATTTGTACATTTGTTAAACCTGTGGTAAATTCCAAATCTTTCACCTAAAGGTGAATTTACAAAATCCCCATCACGTTTTGTGGTGTCTTCAACTTCAGCCACAATTAAATCATTTCTGGTAGTCAGATGTGACTTTTTTATTGCTGGAACAAGTGTTGATAGACAAGCTAAAATTTTAATCTGCTTTTGTTCTGATCTGATTCCTGTGGGAATTGGATAAGTCATGTGAATTCAGAGAGTCTTTTTGTGGTCAGAGGTCACATTTATCCTGCCCCATCCATCCTATGCCAGACTGGAATATTATATTGTCAGGAGAGCACATTTGGAGCCTTTGGAAGCAATTCCCAGCATCTTTGTGGGTGTTTGGAAAATGGACTTGGGGCCAGGCAGTTTTTATAAAGGGAAATGGGAATTTCATAGCTCAGGCATTGCAGCATTTTCAGGATAATGCTCTGTGTTAATCTGCAGTTAATAGGATAAAAAGCTCCTGGAAGAGCACAGTAAATATCTGCCAGGATGGTTCTGACTTCCAGATATTAAAGCTGTAATCCCAAGGTTTCCAGAAACTCAGGAGAGGTCAAATTCCAAAAGCATAAATTATAATTACCTTAGTGTGGTTCATTCCAAGTCCTGCTTTCCAAGTGAGCTTTGGGGTTTTTCCTCTTCCCCAAAAGATCTTTCAGCACTCCGGGTTCACACCAACACCTCCTTCAGGTGCTTCAAATACCCCAATCTGATTTTTATCTTTATTGTGTCTCTTCCTTGTGACCCTCGAGGAGCTGGGAACGGGCAGAGCGATTCCAAGAGCGAATTATCCAGGAGAGGGCAGCCTCGAACAGAGCACGATGTGTAAGTGGATTCAGTTTGAACTTTGTTGAGGGTGCAGGGCTGTGACTGCAGCTCTTTTTCACCAGCAGACAATAATTGTGGCGTTTGTTCACCTAAATATTATGTTTGAAGTTGTAGCTCTTCCTTTTCGTTATTGCACTTGAACTCACAATTTGTTTCCTGGGGTTTTTACCTCTGCTGGATGTTTCCCCACATCATTAGGCTGAAATTCCTTCAGTGTGGAATAATGTCTTCCAGGTGATGAACAGAATTGTTTGCATGACATTTAAACAGTGGAAAATAAAATATTAACATTATACCGGTGTAAAACTGTAAATTGATTAATTGAGGGTTTGTTTTTTTTTTTTTTTTTGTGATTCAGTGAATGCCTTGGTCAACACATCCAGCCTCATTTCTTAGTGACAGGAACCCGGAATTACAGAACAATTGGAGTGATTAGAAGCCTCATTGACATGGAAATGTTTGCATTCAATAATTCAGAATGTTTTTAAAAGGTTTGCAGGAGACCAGCAGTGACATTCAAATAAAAACACGTCTAAACCAACACCTACACTTAATATTCATGTGAACTTCCATACACTTAATTTTACAGATGGAAAATACATTGTCCAGTACACTAATATAAATCCTCACGGCTGAACAGGATCCATCCCCATTCCAAAGAGAAAAAACTCTGGAAACTTTGCAAACATGGATTTTCAGTGAGTGGGGACGTGGATAATTGGAATTTTTACCTTTTTTACACAGGTTCCTGCAACTGCAGTCCCAAGTGAGAAATTCCTTGCCCAGAATTCAGAAACTAAGAGCAAACCTGACAAGCCTGAAGGTCTGGTTTACACTGATTTGTCTTATAAACCACTTCTAATGTAGGATTTGAAAGCAAAATTAGGATTTTATGTGCAACAATTGAGTTTGAAGGGGTAGGGAAACAAATAAAAGACTTGAAAGTTGGACTTGGAAATCCAGAAAATGTAAAAAAACCTCAAAATTTACTGGATTTTTTAAACTAGAAAAGTTGTTTTTCCATGTCCTCCGTTTTTAATTTGTACACAAATCAAACCAATATGAAGTGGTTCTCAATTATTATTTACAACTCGAAATATGAATTAACTGCATAGATTTTTATGTCTTTGAAGATTAAAGATGCTTTTGTGTTGAAGTGATTGTTCAATTTAATTTACCACTAAAGTGTCTTTATTTCATAGCCCAATGCATGTTAAAATGCAAATCACTGCTCTCTTTTATTCCCATTTTGTTTCCTGACTAAATTTAGCACAAGGTTCATTGCTGTACATCAATAGCTGGGAAATAATTCAGTGTACTCAGAGGACTGTGTTGATTTTTTTCATGTGGACGAGGTTTTATTTAAAAAAAAACCCACAAAAACGATGAAACTAATTGAAAATATATTAATTGCAATGTTTATTTAGAAAAGGGAGAATTTAGAGCTTATGAACAATTTCCAAATTGGTTTTGGTATGTTGTAGACATGGAGTAAATATTGGGAATGGGGTTTAACAATGATTTTAATTGTTATTTTCCAGGCTTTGGAGGGCAGTAGAGAGCTGGCAAATATCCTCGGAGTCTCACACTCGTCCTGTGTCCTGAGTGCTGAACTGCAGAAAACCCAAGCGCTGGGTGAGGAGGGGACATTTATTTATTTATCCCTTTGCAACATTTACCAGGGATCGCTCCAGATGTTCCCTCTGGACTCCCCAGGACTCAGGAAAAATGCACCTCCCGTGCATCCCAGCAGGGACATAAAAGCCAGGCACACTGGGGAGGGAAAACCTGGAAAAGCAACACCTTTTCTTATGGAAATGGTCCAGTAAATAGTTAGATACTTAGTGGGTAGTTAGGTGGGGATTAGGATAAACGTTTGCACTTGGATGGCTTGGCCTTTCTTCTCCCCTTCCGAGGAAGTTGGTTTGTTTGTTTGTTTGCCTGTCAGCAGGATTAGGCTGAATATAAATTTCCAGGCTTTAAAAATCGCTATTCATGTGTCTTGAAATGATGGACATTCCAGCTGCTTGTTGTGTTGGGGTAAGGGCACTTCACAGCTGGCACATCTGGAATACTTTTCCAAAGGAACCCAGAAAGCAATGCTGGAGTGCTGCTTTTGGCAGCTGGGAACAGGTGGACAGTAGAGCCACAGGCACCAGAGAAATTTCCTGCCCAAAGAGTGGAATTGAGCACATGCTGGGTTTAAATTGCCGTTTCGTCCCTGACTTGTATTCCAAAGCTCATTCAATTTTCCTTCTGCGTGGGCATGCACTGCTCTGTCCCCAGTGCCATGCCAGGTCCCTTCTGAGACAGGATGAAGTTACCTGGGAGCAGTCTGGGTTTCCAGCGGGGTGGGACAGACAGCCAGCCAGCCCAAGGGACAGCTCAGACCTCTCCCTGCCTCTCCTGTGTCCACTCTTTTCCTCAGCTCCTTGGGAAAGAAACATCCTTCTCCCATTCCTGAATTGGGAACCACCTCAGCACTAGAAGATAGAAAAATGGGAACAAAATGTGGGATGAAGCATAACTTGTCCGAATTCTCTGAATTTTGAGTGTTTTTGTTCATTTTTTTTGAGCACAGTTACATAGGCAAGAGGATTTTTTTCCCTTGAAATGCTTTGGAAGTGAAGGAGGCAGCAGAGGTATTACTTTCTTTGAAAGCTCTGGGGCAACATTTGTTGATTTTGGATTTATTTCTTCACTAGTGAGTCAAGCAGAAAAACTGCAGCTGTTGAAAGCAAACTATGGAGAAGTCTCTGCCCGAGGTAAGAAACTCTTCATAACTCCTGTGTAACAGATGTTTTGAGTCCTTTTACTTGATTTCTTTTCAGGTCTTTTCACTTGAAATAAGTTGGCTAACCTTTAGGATATGAAAACAATGATAATCGAATGTGTTTCTTCTGAATAGTCTGCAAATGTAAATTGAATATTTGCTGCTATTTCCATTGTATTGATGCCTGGGGAGGCTGCCCTGGGAACAGAGACTGGGTAGGATAAAAGGATAAAAGGGATTTATTGACAGGATCCAGCCTGGGCAGTGCAGGAACCCCTTGGGGCTGCACCCAAGTCAAACCCACACATGGGCACAAAATGGATCCTGGGCACGAGGCCTCACACTTTGATAGGTTTGGGTCCATCAGCAGGTTGGAGTGAATTGTCCAATTCCAGCTCCAGGTGATGCAGCTCCATCCTCCTTGTTCCCTCTCTTCCTTCACTGCTGTTTCCACTCCTGGGCCTCAAATTTGTGCTTGGTGCCCAGCTGGAAAGGAATTGTTTTGTGTCCCTGCTCTGTGCAGAGAGCTCCCCAACCCTGAATATGAACCCAGAACTGCACACTGAACCAGCACAGAGTCTGAAAAATAGAAAAGCTGAAACTGAAGGCATCAGTATTTAGTATTTCCCCATGAGACTGTGCAGGGAGAAGGAATCATTCATGGCCTTGCACTTGTGGCATGGCCCAGAAGACTTTCCACACTTTTTGTACATCCCAATTATCCTTGTTCTTCCTCATCCTCCTCCCTCCCACTGTGTTTTCAGTATCACAATCTTGCAGCAAAACCTTTTTCACTCTGTGTTTTTTGGGGGATATTTCACCCACTCCAGAGGGCTGGGAAATCCCAGCTCTGAGGTTTCTCCATAACCAGTGCTGTGAAAATATTTGAAGCTGGTGGTGTTTCATCCCCAGCTGCTTTAGTGCCTTGGCAGGAGGGAAGGGGACACACAGAGGACAGTTTCATTCCCTCACAGTCAGTAAAATCAAGAACCATCCCCCAGGGATATTCTGATATTTCTGTTATCTTCAGACTTTTGATCTGAAAGCAGAACAAACCCAAAACCAGGAGCAGTGGTGGCATCTCTGCTGTGGGAAATTCTCTTTAAGGACAGAAAATTGATCAAGCCTGGATTTGCTGGGCTGCAGCAGATGAGCTGCAAATGGAAAGGAGTGACAGCACTTTGGAAGGAATTGGGCTGATTTGTGCAGTGTGCAGGTGCTGATTTACAGCTGCCTGTGTCCTGCTGCTGCTGCAATCCCAGCTTCTGCTGGCACAGGGAAGCAGTCACTGCTTCCTTTGTGCTCTGCTCACCCCACACACATTTAGAGTTCCATCTTCACTCCAGGAACCAGCCCCTAGCACCAGACACACAGCCAGGCTGCTTACATGGGAGATATTTTGTGAAGATGGGCTGCAAAAGAGAATTCTGAGTTTAAGCTGACCGATTCTGATGAAGTTCCAGTGTCAGTTTTGCTCTCACAAAGAATAAATTCAATTTTGCAGTCTTGAAAATGCGGCAGCAGGAGAGGCAGAGAAGTTTGTGATCAAAGAGAAGCATCTGGAGATGTTTTCCTTTGCCTTTTAGTTTCAGATGTGGGTTTTTCATAATTATTTTAAATTAGTTATGGCAAGGCTTAAAACTTATGACTGTTCTGTGGCTTGGTCCAGATGGAATGTCACATTATCATCACATGCTGAGGCATGAAATTTATTTACTTTACATAAACAACCTCCTCTTAAAACAACTTCATACAAAACATTCCTGGCTCAATGGGCAGCGTTGTGCAGAGCTCAGTTTATCATTTTGGGTGACCAGCATGGAAAAAGGGCACCATTGTTTGCCCATGACTTGAATTTACAGTAAACAAAATGTTTTTGAATAGAAAATAAGCAAATTGTAAAACAGCTGCCAAGAGGTGAATCGAGTCAGTGTCTGGGAGTCCAAAATGTGCTGAGAATGGATGTGTAGGTTGGGATGTGCACATTTTAAAGGAGAATTTCATTGTTTTGGAGATTGCAGGAGTGAGGGTTCTAAAAGGGGAAGCTGCTCCAGCTGGTTGGTACAAAGGACAGGGACACTTTGCTTCCCCAAAACCCTGACACAAACCATGGCTGCTGCCCAGGAGAGTGTTCCAGAGATGAAATACTTGCAGTGGTGAGGAAAACTCTTTCCAGGCTGTGATGAAATAAAAAACACTTCCTTTTCTGTGGGGATGTTCATCCTGCCGAGCCCAGGGGCAAATCTGATCCTCTCTGAGTTCTGAACATTCCCAGCTTTCATGGGGGGGTGAATGCAAGTGCCTGAGGTTTGTGCTCTTGGGACAGGAGTGGTGGCTTTCCAAGAGGCTGGATCAGGATTCATCAGTTACCTGGAGGGATTTTATTCCATGCCAGCTGGAATCACTGATGGAAGCAAAGCTGGAGAGATCAGGGACCAAAACTTCTGAGTTTTCACCTGCCGGTCCAGTTTTGAAAACTGCATTTATGGTGAAACATAAATCCCATTTCACAACCACTGCAGAATATAGACAGCTCTTTAATAATCAGAGCTCCTCCTCAAACCAGGTAAAAAGGTAAAAATACAGAATTCCACCATTTATGCCATTTTGTGTCAGTTTGAGTTTGGGATTTAGGTGTCCTAAGACTAAACCACTTGGCTCTGGTGGTTGCTGGGGGTTTATTTTCACATCATTCTCAAATAAACTGTAACAGATTTCTTGACCTTTAGATGTACTTGGGTGTCTGCCCCACCTTTCCTTCCTCCTCCTTGGAGTTCTTCTGAGGAAAAGGGGAATACAGCAGTGGATTTTTCCAGCTGTAAAACCCTAACCTAAAAGCCACATTTATTTTCCTCAGCCTAACTTTGTATTTACTTCCAGGGGAGAAATGCCACTATCCCTTTGCTGGGAAAAGTAAGTCTGGGAATTGGCTGAGCAAAAATTGTAACTCTGGAGGGATCTGGCCTTGTTCATCTGCCCTTCCCTGAGGGAGAATATGGGGTTTTTGTGCTCCTGAGGCTTTCCTACCATCCCACCAGGGGCAGGGCTGGTCTCAGTTCCCCACTGGGTGGGGAATGCCCCAGGGGAGTGTGGTTTGCCCCAGTGGGGATGAAAAGCTGTTGTTGCTCAGGCTGAATTTGAATTCAGTCTCCTCATTCTGTTGGCTGGAGTTTGTGACCGTGTGAGTCCCTCCAGGTGGAGGGGAGGGAACAGATCCCACTCAGCCCAGTCCCCACAAGCTGCTTTTCCCAGCACAGGTGGGGAATCCTGTCCAGGAGCTGGGGCAGCTTCCCCCTGCTCCTTCCCCGTAGGACTGGGGGCTCTTGGGCTGTACCCACTCTGTTTTCCAAGCTGGAGGGGTCTGGGGCCTGGCTCCAGCAGCACGAGGAGTTTTGGGATGGAAGGAGGGAAGGAAGGAAGGAGAAGGGGCAGCTCCAGGGCTGTGCAGTGATGGAACAGCCTGGGCTATGCAGATGAAATATTAAGCCATTAACTGCAGTGGCAGATACAGAAATGCACATGAGACCTATGACTGGAGGCCCCAGACAAGTACACAGAGAGCTGTCAACCTGCATTTTAGATTTAGGTGTCAGCCCCATTTATTCACAGATTTCACCCTTGTTTTTACACTCTATTTTCCTCCGTGCCTTTTCAGAGATGCAACAGCTATGAATTTTTAATTCTGGTGGATCTAGTTTAGAATATTAAGCTTAATGAAAAATTCAAAAGAATTGTAGTTCTTCCAACATGTAGCAACTCCTACATGAGAATAAATACTGCTTTCTCCCATGAATATAATTATTTTAAATAAAAAAGAAAAGAAACATTAGTTTGGACTCACTTAGTAGCAATTATATGTTTAAGAGGTGTAAATAACTTGCTATCCAGACATTACAAATATCCAGGTGCTCTGTATGTGCTGATGACAACAAAATTGAAAAGAAAGACTGTAATAATTCTGACTGGTTTTCTCTGCAGAAGATATTGATTATTTGTGTGTGGTGAGAGATTTGGAAAATTCAATTAAAGGAGTTGTGCAAAGGTTTCATAAATTTCCCCGGTACAGCGTGTACACAGACATTGCTGCGTATTAAATCAATGCAGCACTTCACAATATATTTTCTTTGAAACATAAAAATAAATAACATTTAAACAGTTCTGCTTACTACAGAAACAAATTTTATTTTCTGTGAAGCATTTAGTCATGTGCTATCACTGACTCATACACATTTGCCAGCTGTAACAAATTTTATAGACGTTTTCTCCAGAGACATAGCTCATATACTATGAATTTTTAAATGAGCAAATGGTGAAGAAGGGATGTCAGCAATATAAAAATTGATCAGTTAAAAGATAAAAGCATAAGTAAAGAGATTTGTATGGTAGTCTTAATAGGTTTTATTAAATAAAAATACTATAAAAAGACAGTAATGAATAGACTGAAGGTTTTAACTGTGGTTGAGGTGGAGAAAAATTATTCTGGCACATTTAGTAGAAGATTGGTTTTATATCACCTGACAGGTGAACGTTTTTTTCTCTCTGCTTTTTAGATCTGTAAATGTTTTAGAGCAGTCAGAGTTGGGAGAGGATGGTGGGGGAACTTGGAGGGCAAGGGAAACTTGGGAAGATGGAGCCCTTTCAGTGGCTGTGTGGGCAGGGCTGGGAGAGGCCGTGCCCCAGGGCAGGGGTGGCTCTGGAGCAGCTCTGGGGGACTCCAGCCCCTGCTGGGAGCCCTGAGAGTGGGGCTGGGGAGAGGAACAGGGTGGGGCTGCACCAGCCACCCCGCTGCCACGGCCCAGGCACCTCCTGCTCCCCTCCCCTGGGCCCTGTCCCAGCTGCTCTGCTCGCTGCCCTCCTCACCCAGGAGTTCCCTGAACCTTCTCTTTGGTTTGAGGGAGCTCAGGAGCTCTGCATGCGAGAGAGAGAGAGAAGGGCTGTTGAGGCTTTAGAGAACCTCTCACTCAGAGGCTGGATGGGATAATGGGAAGGAATTCCCCTGGTGAGGGAGGTGAGGCCCTGGCACAGGTGCCCAGAGCAGCTGGGGCTGCCCCTGGCTCCCTGGCAGTGCCCCAGGCCAGGCTGGATGGGGTTTGGAGCACCCTGGGACAGTGGGAGGTGTCCCTGCCATGGCAGGGGTGGCACTGGGTGGGCTTTAAGATCCCTTCCAACCCAAACCATTCCATGGCAGGTTGTCTGTCCATGGTATTTTTTGTGAAGCTGAGCAGCTTCTATTTTTTAGGAGAGCTCAGCATAGTGGTCCTGGCATGTTTGGGTTCTTCACTCGCCATACAGTCCAATGCTGCAGTCCCTGCTTAAAGGGAAATCAGTCCTCTCCTTTTTGGAATTGCATTTGGCACAAGCAAACCACCTTGTACTTGAATCTTTTTCCCCTTACTTGCCATACAAGGTTGGACAGTTTCCTGTTGGGAGCAGTTGTGGGGTTTTTTTGTCGATAAGTTGTGTAAACAAATGATGTTTATTAGGAATGAAGCTAGAAAGTGGTACCTGAGGCCAAGCTGGATTGGATTCCTTTTTCAGGAGTGACCTTGTGAGGCCTGGCTGAGGCCAGAGCGTGGCTTGGGTCTGGCTCAGCTCCAGGTGACGCTGTGCAGTGCAGGGGCAGGGCTTGGTGTGGGGTCCCTCCTGGCAGTGGGAGGCCCCCTGGGATCAGTGTGCCAGCTGGGAGAGCTGAGGAGGCCCCGTGGGGTGGGGTTGGTGCCCTCCCCAGCTGGGTTTGTGCACAGCTGGGAGGCTCCAGGCTGCTGGAAACCCCCCGTGTGTTCAGTATTCCGCACTGTCCCTTCACCCCGCGGCCTGCGGGAGCCAAAGTGCCCAGAGCCTCCAGGCCGAGGGGCTGCAGCAGAGCTGCTCATCTGCTGCAGGGACACGTGGCAGCCCTGGCACTCAGCAGCACCTGCTGCCAGAGCCTGCCCCACGTGTTCCCATTCCCTGAGTTCCTTCCTGCCCTTGCCCTCTTCTCCTTTGCTTGTCCCAGCCGCCTGCTGCCCTCCCCCGGCCCCGCTGCCGCTCAGGTGTGGGGGACTGCCATGGGTGGGAGGGTCCAGGGATGGATGTGGGTGACTCTGGGATGGCTGTGGGTGATCCAGGATGGGTGTGGGTGATCCAGGATGGGTGTGGGTGACTCTGGGATGGCTGTGAGTGATCCAGGATGGATGTGGGTGACTCTGGGATGGCTGTGGGTGATCCTGGGATGGCTGTGGGTGATCCAGGATGGGTGTGGGTGACTCTGGGATGGCTGTGGGTGATCCAGGATGGGTGTGGGTGACTCTGGGATGGCTGTGG
>VXBQ01011146.1:159120-182163 GCA_013400175.1 Phainopepla nitens
TGTGGGTGACTCTGGGATGGCTGTGGGTGATCCTGGATGGCTGTGGGTGACTCTGGGATGGCTGTGGGTGATCCTGGATGGCTGTGGGTGATTCTGGATGGCTGTGGGTGACCCTGGGATGGCTGTGGGTGATCCTGGATGGGTGTGGGTGATCCAGGGATGGCTGTGGGTGATCCTGGATGGGTGTGGGTGATCCAGGATGGATGTGGGTGACTCTGGGATGGCTGTGGGTGATCCAGGATGGATGTGGGTGACCCTGGGATGGCTGTGGGTGATCCTGGATGGCTGTGGGTGACTCTGGGATGGCTGTTGCTCTGCTCCAATCCCTGATTGGGCTCTGCTAGCACAGCCCTTGGTATTCTTATTTATTCTTTTATTATTGATAGCAAAAAGCAGCAGCAGCTTCTCATCCTGGTAGCACATTCTGTTCTGCTTTGCCTTCACTGCCAATGAGGTAACACAGGTGCAGCCACTCACCAGGACAAGCTCTGAAATCCCTGCTGAGACACAGGGAAAGAAGTGTGGGAAGGAAAAGGGGTGCTGGGTTCTTTAACCACCACAGCAACTTACTGAACTCGTGTTGAGGCAGGATTTGCACAAATTCTGTCATCACAGCACTGTTGTTTATGACACAGCACGTTTCTGTGTTGTTTTCCTCGTTCACAGGGCCCCTCCAGGCCGCTGGGAGTGCTGCATTCCTGACCTCACTCCTGGACAGGAGGAAGGAGCCCCTGCTCCCAGCCTGGCACAGCCAGAGTGACCAGGAGCAGGGCACTTCTCGTGACCCATGAGCAGAGAGCTCTGGGCTGTCCTGCAGGCTGCCAGGACCCGAGGGGAATCACTTGTTTCTGTGGTTCCTGGTTTGTTGAGCACTCTGACAAAGAAACTCTGCAGAAACTCTGTTCCCCCACTAAAACATCCTGTGCTCTTTCTCCTCATCTTGCTGCTGCTGTGGCTACTTGTCCTTGTTGCAGCATTTCTCCTCACCAGTTTTTTCCTTTGGTTACTTGTCCTTGTTCCTTAAAACATCCCAGAGTGTTCCTGCAGCTCTGGGCAGAGGGGCTGCTGCCCTGCCTTGCCTCAGGCTCTGTGTGTGTTCTACTGGCCATCACATCCAGAGCTCCAAACACATCCCATGGGCGATGATGCTGCTGTCTAATTGCTTTTTATTTTAGTCATTCCTCATCTCCCCACAGGCATTATGTGAAAAATGCATTCCACATCAACCCAAACTTCTCCATCTGCTGGACTGGACTTAAAAGGAGCGAAGGGCTGAGTGTAAACCAATCTCCCCAGCAAATCCCAGCTGGGGAGCGCTCGCTGCGCCGGGCAGGTGCACGTCCAGATAACATTTCTGGCATCTATTTCAACTTAACAATGTGCACAAGCAGAGAATCTCAGTGGCAATAATCCACCCTGGGTGCTGTGCAGCCCCATGCCCGTGGGGCTGCTGCTCTGTTAAATAAACTCTGCCTTCTGGAGGCTTCTGCAGCTCTGCAGTGCCAGGGATTCGTGACAATTCATTATTCCAGCCCTGGTTGTGTTTTGGTTGTTTGCAAACACTTTCCCTGGTGCTGCTGCCACGGCTGGGGACAGATTTGGCATCCACACCAAGGTTCCTTTAAAGTCAGCCCCAGGGTAAAAAGGCCAGCATTCACACACAAGGCTCTGGGAACATTTGATTCTAGGTCAACATTTGTGTTTAGTTTTGGCATTTAATGCTGTAGGAGTAGAGTTGTTTTATATAAACCAACTTTTTTTATAAATCAGCTGCTTTTACGCTTTCCTTCTCCTCAGCCTCACCCCTCCAACCAAGTGAATCCCCTGCATCTCAAATCCTTGCAAATTAGGCTGAAAAAGTGCAGTGAAATGATTTGTTCTTATCAAAGTCCAGCATAAACACTAACACTTGAATGTCCTTTCTACCACTGCAAAGTCCCATCCTCAAACAAACTGATTTTTCCAACTCAAATTCTGAGCACCAGCACGATGAATGAGTTCAGGGTGTGGCTGAACATGCACACGCTCAAGCTTTGGGAGTTTTCAGCTAATAAAAATGTTTTTGCACTTCACTGCCTGTGCAGCCTGACTGGGAAGGAGGTTAGGAATGTTTGAGGGAACTGTGGCAGTTGTTCCCATGTCCCCATGGCCTGCAGGCTTTCAGCTGAGGGCTGCTCTGTGTGTGAGGTGCCCCAGCCCTGGCTGTGT
Source organism: Phainopepla nitens (assembly GCA_013400175.1). NCBI lineage: Eukaryota > Metazoa > Chordata > Aves > Passeriformes > Bombycillidae > Phainopepla > Phainopepla nitens. The sequence continues at coordinate 161,329 of VXBQ01011146.1, forward strand.
AGGCTGAGGGTCCCTGAACCTACCAAAGTTTCTGTAACCTCTGGAGCTGGAAATGAAATAATTATTGATCTGAGAAGAGTCTGGAACCAACTGTTGCTGGTCCAAATGGAGCTGTTCTGGGCCGTGCTGGAAGAAGAGCACTGAACTTGACCAGGAACCAACAGAAAGGTGCTGATGGACATCAGTGAGGCACAGCAGAACCTCCCCATGGCAGTTTTAATGGGGCATTTTTAGGGACATGGAGCCGTGCACGGAGCTCCTGCTGCTCAGCCCCTCTGAGCACTCTGTGTCTGAGCTCCTGCTGGCCCAGGATTTGGCCTCTGAAGCAGCTGGGGCCGTTAAGAACCATTTCCAGTTGCACACGGCCTGGATCGGGTGACTCTCACTTTATCACCCCGAGGCCACCTCAAGGACAAAGGGAAGGGAAACACCCAAAACCAATGTTTGGATAGGGGAAGGACTCGGGCTAATGACACCCTGGGCTCCTCTGCTCCTTCCACCTTCCTCTTCCTGTCCCACCTCTCAGCCCCTCCTGGGGCTGGCAGGGCTCAGGCAGCTGTCCTGGGGGAAGCACCGTGGCTTTGGCATTCCTCAGCCTCTGCAGACAACGACTCCTGTTTTGTGTCCCCAGAGCCCCCAGTGCCCCTCAGGCTGCACTTGCAGAAAGGTGCTGTGGGCAGAGCTCTGGCATGGCACAGCTCAGAGTCAGAAAATCCTAAATCCTTGGGAAAAGGTGGAGGTTGTGTTGTTACAGTGTAGGGAACCTGACCCGTGCTCACCCCCAATATCCTCCTGCTTCCTACACCAGAGCCCCTTTTCCATTCTCTCTGAGCTGCCAGGGGGGCAAGTGTTGCCTGGGGGTATTTTTTCCACAACAAATAAGCCTGGAAAAAAGTGCACAAATACACTGAGCTCTGGGAGTGCAGTGCCAGGGCTCAGAAGTGGCCCAGCTGGAAGTTCCCAGAACAGCTGATTCACACACTGAGGCTGAGGGCAGTGACAGCCTGGAATGTGACAGGGGAAGCCTTTAAACAAGGGGGGGCTTCTTTTATATTTATATATAGATACAGAAAGAAAAGGGTAGACTGACTCCTAATTAAACTATACGACCCTAAATTGCTTTATGATTTATTTTCTTCCTCCATGCTTTGTTATGTTTATAATTACTCAATCAATTTGTATTCTCTGAATTATTGGCTTTGGAGGCTGAGCTGTGCCCAGGGAGAAATTGCAGAGTTAAGTTCAGTTTACATCCGCAAATTGCTGTGCAATTTAATAAGGAGTTTGGGCATTTTCAAACTGCACTGCAGCACCTCAGCTTTTATTGCAGTAGAACCAAAAGTTTCAGCTTTTCAGTCCTATTAAAGAGTTGCAGCAGTTTTAGAGCCACACCAGAGCTGCTGACCCCCAGCAAAGGGGGACAGTGACTGATGCCACCAACCAGGTTTGTGTCACAGAGCAATTCAGCACAACTTCAGTGCTGCCAGGCACGAGTTTTACTTTACCTGCACTACTTCCTTGTGCTTTTTACGCTGGGAAAGGAGAAAACCTCATGCTGCTTTTGCTAATACAGTATTTTAGCATTAATTCAAAATTTGGTCCTTTATTAGACATTTTAGGTTTACAAACGGTAACAAAAGCGTAACATTTGCAAAGAAAACAAATCAAATCCCATTCCCAATGCTCTTCAAAATATTTCTCCTTTAAAACAGTCTTTGATTGTTTTGTGTTTAAATAAACAAAAGGTTTTTCCTGGCTTTCCCCGAGTTGTGTCCATCACACCCAGGCTCCTCTGCAGTGCTGGCACTCCCATGAGCGCTCTGAGTCCTGCAGCTCCAGCTCCATTAACTGATTTTCTTCTGCCCTCTATTCTTGGGGTCCCAGAGTAGGACAAGGTTAAAATAGAGCAGGAAGAGCAGGAAGTGCAGGCAGGACACCACGGCCACGGCCACGGGGAACAGGTCGGGCAGGCGCTGGGGCGGCGGCAGCGCCGCGCTCAGCACCGACAGCGCCCCCATCAGGGCCAGGGACAGCAGGAACTGCAACGAGGAGAGGTGGAGCAGCTCAGAGAGCTCAGCTGCTGCACTGCACTGCTGCACTGCACTGCTGCACTGCCCTGCTGCACTGCCCTGCACTGCCCTGCACTGCTCTGCACTGCTGCACTGCCCTCCTGCACTGCTCTGCACTGCTGCACTGCCCTCCTGCACTGCCCTGCACTGCTGCAGCACTGCTGCACTGCCCTGCTGCACTGCCCTGCACTGCTCTGCACTGCTGCACTGCCCTGCTGCACTGCCCTGCACTGCTGCACTGCCCTCCTGCACTGCCCTGCACTGCTGCAGCACTGCTGCACTGCCCTGCACTGCTGCCCTGCACTGCTGCACTGCACTGCTGCACTGCCNCTGCTGCACTGCCCTCGTGCACTGCCCGGCACTGCTGCACTACCCTCCTGCACTGCCCTGCACTGCTGCAGCACTGCTGCACTGCCCTGCACTGCTGCACTGCACTGCTGCACTACCCTGCATTGCTGCCCTGCACTGCTGCACTGCCCTGCTGCACTGCCCTGCCCTGCTGCCCTGCCCTCCTGCACAGGGCACAAAGCAGTGACAGCCCCCCCTGCCCCGGCACCTCCGTGCTGGAGCAGCTGTAAGAGGTAAAGGAATCAAATCTGCTTACCAGGCTCCTGACAATCCTGGGGAAGGATTTAAACCAGGACACGTAGCCCTTGAGGGAAAGGGAGAAGGCCTTGAGCTGCAGGTCCTCGGCCGAGGTCTTCTCCAGGACGGAGAAGGAGGCGAGGCAGGCGGCCAGGAAGGCGGGCGCGGTCACGGCGTAGGGCAGCAGCAGCCCGTCCCTGAGCAGCAGCGGCAGCAGGCTGGGTGGGGCCGGCGGGGAACAGCGTCAGTGCATTCACCCGCGCCGCAACCGCGGCACAACTGCGCTGCCGCGGCACCCCCGAGGGCTTGGGGCTGGAAGAGATCTTAAAGCTCATCCTGCTTCAACCCTTCCACCGTGCCAGGCTGCTCCAGGCTGGCCTGGGGCACTGCCAGGGAGCCAGGGGCAGCCCCAGCTGCTCTGGGCACCTGTGCCAGGGTCTCATCGCCCTCACGATTCCTGCCCCATATCCCAGCCAGCCCTGCCCTCTGGCAGTGGGAGCCATCCCCTGTGTCCTGTCCCTCCATCCCTTGTCCCCAGTCCCTCTCCAGTTAACAGTTTCCAACTCACCTGAAAGTTGACACCAGTAGAAACCACGTGGCCATAAAGGGGATTTCATTTATGATTAAGCAGACTGGGCTAGAATGAGAAGAAGAAAGAGATATCAGCTATTCCCTAATCAAACAGCACTCCCAGTCCACGAAGGGTGCCCCATGGAACAGCAGTGCTGGTCACTGTCCCCACAGCCACCACTGAAAGGACACACCAGCCTGGCTATACTTGCACACCTTCATTTACAAGTGGTTTAGAAAAGCAAATGTGCAGAGTTGTTAAAATCTGATGTATTTGTAAGTGAAAGCAGCATGCAATAAGAAGATGAGGAAAAGATCAAGTTTTATCCACAGAAAAATAATTTACTTACACTGACACGAGAAGAATAGATTTTTCATGGACTTGAAAGGAGAACAGGAAAAATGACAAGGCACAGCTGACCTTGGGAGAGAGAGAGCAGAGCTGTGTCAGCCTGGCCTGCAAAGCAAAGCTCTGGTGTCTGCAGGTGCAGGCTCTGCGTGGGGCAGCAGCCAAACGAGCTGAGCTTTCTAATTAACTGCTGCATTTCCTGCAGGGCAAACCCCAGCACCCAGAGCAGCCCCTCACGTTCCAAAACCACCTTGGTTGGAAGTTTATCCAGAATTAGTCACAAAGTCCTTCAGGCAGAGCCTCGCTCTTGCTCAGCTTCCCTGGCAGGAGCAAGGAATCACAATATTGCCCCCACACAGGCACATCCCAGTCCTGATAAGAACTGCCCCCATTTTTGACACAAAATTTTGCTCCTCATCATGATCAGCCAACAGAAAAAGTAAACAAATTGCCTTTTTATTCCCTCATCAAATAAAAACATGTAAAACTAACCAGTTCTTAGGATAGCTGTTAGTTTTAGGTGATGTTGTGATAAAATTAAAAAGAGAAATTATCTTGTAACTCTGAAACTTAGGACCCAGCTCCACCTAATTTTGATTTCAAGGAGAACTCGGTTTTTGCCCAGGAGTCATGGCAATGTGCTTCAATTCAATGATGGGACTAAGAGAAGGCAAACATTTTGGAAAATAGGATCATTATATTTTCAAACCACTCATGAGCTCACAATGTCCATTTGGGGAATTTTTAATGGAATTTCACAGCCAGTGAAGGAAGAAGAACTGGCACTTTGGAAGCCAAACAAAAAGAGGAGAAATCCCAATTCTATATGAGGTTTAAATGAGTGTGGAACCTTCCAAAGGCTCTTCAGAGGAAGATAATAAAAATACAGAGTTAAATAAAGAAAACTGAGCTTAAGGAACAAGTCTGGGTTGAAAGGACAGGTCAGAGCCCTGGATTTGAGGAAGTAAAACACTTTTTAACCAACTCCTTCAGCATTGGATGGCTCCCACCCTCTGTGCCCTGCACAGGTGCTGCTGCTGCCTCTGCTGGTGGATCCAAAACAGGGAGCAGTGAAAAGCAAACACTCACCAAGGCAAATTTAAAGCCTCGCAGGGAAGGCTGGACAGTGAGCTTGATACAGGCAGGCAGCAGGCTCAGGAATGTTACAGCAAAACTAAAGGGTTGGGGAAGAAAAACAGTTTTAATACAGGAGTCACTACAGCCATTAACACTTCACTCTGCAGAGCCAGACCTGAATTCTTCACTGAGTCAAGGAGAACTGGCAGCTCTGACTTCTAAGAGTGTTGAAAGATATTTGAATTCTTTGAATTTGCAAATTTTAACTCAGTTTTAACCAAGCAGCTTAAATCGCTATATAAACAAGCAGGGAATTTTTCAGCCATAAATATTCCCAGTATTTCTCCCCCATGACTTGGCAGAAAAATACAGTATGGAAAAGAACACAATTTGAGAAAATTTACTCCTCCTGCAAAAAATATTGCAGATTAAACTACCTAAGGCGGTCCAGTTATGTCTTACCTGAGTTTTAGCTGAGTTCGAGGAGATATTACATTCTTTATCTTTATAAGGACACTTAGACTGCACCAAATATTGGCTACTTTATCCTGGAAGGAAACAGAAAGGTAATCAGTGATAATTTCATATAATTACACTCGTGTTTGTGGGAACAACGGGGCTTGGGAGGTGGGGATTGTTGGGTTTCTACCATGAGAGTGCAAGTAACACTTGCAGGTGTGCATCACATTCTCAGATGTACTGAGCATGATTCTGCTCTTCAAAAATGGAAAGTGTCCAGAGACCCAACTAAAACATGCTCTAAAATATGTGAGAAATAGTTCTTCAGCACAAGAGACGACAGCTTGAAGCAGGAGAGCAGCCATTTTGTGGAGTTAGGGCTGTGGAAGTGTCCCTGAGTAAACCCTGGCCCACGTGAATCCTCCCTCTCCGTACCTGCTGCGCTCGCTGCCCGCTAGCACTGACAGAGTTAACCCCAATGCATCAAGACCTCTAAAGACATTAGCACTTGTGCTAGGATCACTTTCAAAATTAAATTTGTAACTGCAGCTCTCCTGCTGGTGAAACTCATCCCCAGACAGCTGCTGGAGGCACAGCTGTGCAGACACAACTCCCAGCAGCAACTGAGCCCCCTCGGTCCCCGCTGCCAGCGCCCGGAATCTGCCGGGGATTCCGGGGAACACAGCCCTGGCAGCAGCAGCAGCACCCTCCTCCTCACAGCCAGGCTGATTTTCCAGCCTCCAGCAAGTGTTCCCAGCCTGAAAATGAGAGCTGGCACACCCTGGCCTGCAAATGGGAGCTGCACAGAACCTGTCACACCCCAGGCCAAGTTACTGAGCGCTGCTTACGTGGACAAATTCTCATTTTATCTCCATCAGCATCCAGCAAGTCGCTGCCCTGAGCAGCTCAGAAAATATTTGGGCTAATATTAGAATAAAATCCTCCAGCTCTTTCAGACTCATTGGTTATTGTCATTTAAAGATTTTATTTTTAAACTTGGTTTTAAAGGGTTTTTAAACTGAATAAATGGTGTGGTGATCAAAATTATTCTCTCAAGGAAAAGAGTCATTGGTTTCTTTTGGGGGTGTCTTTTTTGGAGAGGTTCTTTGGTGTTTGTTGGGGTTTTTTAAATAAGCTAGCAGAGAACACACTAAGAACACCTCCACTGCCTCAGCACTAACTTTTTGGGGAAAAAAGTGCCAGTTGTGATGTTATTTACATCTAAAAAAGATTAAAAGAATAATTAAGATTTATCAAGTTACGTGAGAATTTGCTTTAATCCCTGTGACAACCTGGAAATTCAAAGTTTCATTTTCTGGGTTAAGCCTGAAATGGAGAATCTGCTGTAAAAAGTGTAATATTGACTTGTGCCCCAAGATACAACAGCAGCAACTCCCTGGGAGCTGGGACATGAGAACGCTTTCTTTTATCCCAAATTCCTCTGGCATTGCCATTCAGGAAATGAGGAACTCAGAGACTGGATTAAGGCTCAGCACCTTCAGCATGGGTGTGTCACAGCCTGAGCAAAAACAAAAACAGAAGTGGCCTAAAACTTTTGGAAAACACTGTGGAAACTGCATAAGGTTAGTCAAAAAGGAAGTTCTAGGCTGTACCTAAAAATTATTTTAAATTAAATTTTAAATTATTTTAAATATTAAAATTATTTTAAAATTATTTTAAAAATAATTAATCCCATGGAAAAGAGGGGAGCAGAACCCAAGAGGCTGAAGCCATTGACTTTCAAGGTTACATCTTCTGACACTGTCCATTACTATGGAATCTATTCCAATGGAAAAATGTATGGATTGAAGTATGGGTTTGATGATGGGATAAGTGTTGTCTCCTGGTATAATATCCTGGAAGATGCCAGCTGAGCTGGGGTTAAACACTGGATTAAATAACTGGCAAGAAACGACTGCTGAAGAAGCCATCTCGAGTTACTCGCCCTGCGCTGCGTCTCCCCCATGAAATCCTAAAGGTCAGGCTGAAGGTTTCTCCAGGGATCTAAGAATACAGGACAGGGCAGTGGGTGGGAGAAGAAAACATGCATGCCTCAAACAAGCCTCTGTCAATGGGAAAGAGTCTTCTGAGTACTTGCATGATTTGTTCCACGTCGGTGCCGAACGGGAGCCAGCAGGCAGCGAAGGACACCAGCACTGTCCCTGCCAGTTTAACCAACAGCACCAACCTGCAACAGGACAGGACAGCAGGACTGCAATCAGCACAGCAATCAGCACAGCAACCCTGCAGTGCTGGGCAGAGAGCAGCAGCAGTGCTCACCCTGCAGGGCTGAACACACCACACAGCTAAATCCCACAGAAACGGGCCCAGGAGCGCCCACGTGCAGATAAAGACAATCCCACTCCCCATGCCAGGCTGATTCCTGAGCAAGATCAAACACTGTAACCCCACTTACCCCTTTCCTTTCAGTCCCTTCTTGAAGCACTTGCCCAGTAAGTAGCAAAAAAAGGGCAGGGAATGGTAGAGCTCCATTTGCTTATAGTTTAAGGCCAAGCAAAATGCCACGGCGCCCAGGAGGTCCCAGCCGTGGGACAAACAAAGGACAGCCCACAAGGCCAAGCCAAGGCTCACTGAGTTGTATATGGTTTTTTATGTCAAGGACAAGATACACATCTCACTTCTGCATGGCAGCAATTAATGCCCTGAGGGAAAGCAGAAATACTCTGTAAAATGAGTTTTGCCAAGTTAGTTTTAAGAACACATTGCCAGTTGTGACTGTGTTGCCCCCTGAGATAAAAACATTTACTTCCATTGAAAGTGTCATTTTTACATTTCCAAAGTTTGATTCAGAGCTTGCCCAGGCAAATCTGAGGGCAAATTCTGTGTGTGTTAATTACATATGTAACTTGTATTTTGGTGGCAGTAACAGTTCTGTGCAACAAGCAACATTTTCTCCTTGGTATTCCCATGAGTCATGATAAAGCTCTCACAAGCTTCCCCTTGCAGCTCCTGCAGGATATATGTGCAGAATACTCAAATATGTCAGTGTTTAAATAGTGTAGAATTTAGTCCAAGGACTTCTGAGGGGTTTGTGATTCTGCTACACAAACAAGGCACCCTCATTCATGACCAGTTCCCTAAGCTGCTAATTCTGCTCAAACAATGAGTAATAGTTGCTAAGAACAATGTTACTGTCTTGTGACTTTGAAAAGAGCTTCCCAGCTCAGGAGAGTTTGAAGAGACTGAGCTACACTGACTATTAAACTGCAACAAAGTATTAGCTTTGGTTTTTACTTGCTTTTGAAAAACTTAGATAAACCAGTAAACAAAGAATCCCAAAATGGTTTGAGTTGGAAGGGACCTTAAAGTCCATCCAGAGCCATCCCCTGCGATGGCAGGGACACCTTCCAATATCCCAGAGTGCTCCAGCCTGGCCTTGGACACTCCCAGGGCTCCAGGGCAGCCACAGCTTCTCTGTGCCAGGGAGGAATTTCTCCCTAATATCCAATCCAAACCCACCCTCTGGCAGTGGGAAGCCATTCCCTCCTGTCACTCCATGCCTTGTAAACAGTCCCTTGCATTTCTTGTATTGTCAGAAATGTCACAATATTTTGTTTTCCCTCTGTCAACCTAAGCAGCTGTGACAACACATCCAGCTTGCCCACGGAGCTCTCAGCCCACTCACATTTCCCACTCCACATCACCAGGTGGATTTGACACCTCATTGATTTCACATCAGCAAACTCACACCGAGAGGCCCTGATCCTGCCGAGGTGCAGCAGCTCAGGGAAACAAATCTCTGGCTTGCTGGAGCTGCTCAGAGGGTGGCAGTGGTCACCTCAGGGTGGCAGGGCTGGCACAGTCACTGCAGGAAATCCCTGCTCCACAGCAGCTGCACCTCCAGCCCAGGTGAACTGACAGCACTGGCCTGGTCCTGTACAGAACCAGCACAAAGCCAGGACTGTCACTAACAGAGACCCCCCTGGGAAGGTGTCCAGCACCTCTGTGGAGCAGCCAGGCCTGAACTCACCTTCCTGAGCGTGCAGCCAAGGCAGAAGGGGAGGTTTCACAGAGCTGAACATTCCCCACAGCTCCTCCTGCCACTGCTCTGCCATGCCAGGAAGATCTAGGGGGATTCCCTGTGCACACACAAATCACAGGAGCACAAGCCATCACTCTCCTCCCTGTCACAGCCCCTCTGGTGCTGCCTGCAGTCAGTGACTGACAGGGAGGTGAGCTGGAGCCAAGGGAAGAATGACATTCATGTTGGATTGATTTGTGCCAATATCAATAATTTTTATCTCCAATATGTTTCAGACTTGCAGCTTCCTTTGCTATCTCTGTTTAGGATGGGCAGAACCCCCCAGATAGCTTTGGACACAAAAGCCACCCCGTGCTGAGCTAACAAGTGCTAAGGAGCAGTTATTCCATAAATAAAAATTCATTTCCATGCAGAACAAGGATACTGGAAGTGCCCATGGTCAATAAGGATGAGGCCTGGGTAAAGCAGGATGCAGAGAGCACTGGAAACCTGGCAAGAAGGATCAAAAAAGAGAGGGGAAAAAGAATTAGACCAAAGTTAGACATTAGAGAGAGGAATTTCTTCTCCTCCAGTACAAAAATGTGCCCCTCCATGGTGCATCCTATACACGCAGGAATCTTATTTTCTACAAGCAATCACCTGTCAGGAATACTTTGAGGAATAAAAAAGGACAAAAATTTGCCATACATGAGAAAATACTGAATATTGCCTGCCCTTTAACACAGCTCAAAGATCACCTACACCTTTCTTAAACCACTCCAAAACTCAGGAGACTTTTTATGCCAAAATCTACTGTAAGGAGTGCTCAAAACAAAGCAGTTCCCAAATCCTCCCCTGCCACACCACAATCTTTTTTTACTACTCAAGTCATAAATTCATGAAAAATCTTGTTATTAAAGCACTAAAATAATTGCTGTAAGATAAAATAAAAGCTTTTTTAACGTTTTTAAGTGAAAAGCTTGTAATATGAGCTGTAGTGGTTGTCATCAGTTTTACATGGAAGCCACCAGGGTGTTCTAGGTGTTAATTAACTCAGTGTTACATTTTTACTCTGTTCTAACAGTGTTTTCTTTGTTTAATTTACACACACCAGGTACTTGCCTTTTTTTTAGCAGATGTTTCTTTCAAGGAAAAACAATATAAAATAACTGCAGGGATATAAACCAGCAGATCAGCAACAAACACTGAAAAATAAAGATTAACTTTCCATTAGAATCCTTTCACAAGGAGAAGGCAAGGATAAAAACACAGGCAAATAAAACATCAAAATATCAGAAATAAACCGGGCAGTTCCACTTCAAAGGACAAAAAGAACCAGGTCTACAGAATTTGATCTTGTTAATGTTTCTAAGGCTCATTTCTGATGTCCCCAAGCTGCTGCTTGCACGTGTTCAGCTGTCCTGGCTCCTGGCACAGCCTCAGTCACTCTCTAGTTCCTCACATGCCACAGGCAGGGCAGGCATTTGGGAATGCCCCAAAGAAATCAGCCCTGCCTGCCCCAGGTTGGGGCACAAGGAAGGAACTGCAGATGATCCCAGTCTCTGGGTGGATTCCCAGGGATGGGGATTCTTTATTATTTCCCTGGAAGCAGGGATTTGCCTTTGATCACCTGCCTGCAGCAAGGACTTGTGAGAGGGGAGAGGAAATCAGAGCCAGCAGCTTCCCCTGCCCAGGGTATGTCCAGCAGGTGAATTCTTCTTGAGTTGTCTAAAACACTCAAGAAAAACCTCAGATGATTTCTCCAAACCACTTTCAGCCAATGTGCAGGGCTCCAAAAGGGAAAGGAGATGTTTGAATATTTCAGTTATCCAGGGATGAATTGGCTTGCCAGCTTAAGCCACAACTGAACAAATACACCCAAGGTGTTAGCAAAACAAATACACTGGTGCTTAAAATAAAGCTGCCATTGACCACCCTGGATTATTTTAATGCATTCTTCTAATGACCCCTGTTAAAAAGTGTTTATCAGCTCTCCAGATCCATCAGTGTTGTGTCAAGTGAGTTGATTTCAAAATTAATAAAGACCATTTCAAGGGTAATTAAATACTAGTGATTTTTATTCTTTTTTTCAATTCAATCAATTACCAGAGAGCAGACTGAGAGCTTTGTGAAGTACAGAAAAGCTATTGATGAACAACAAATTCTGCTGTTGCAATCAGAAAGCATTTTGTGTCAGAAAAAGCAAAAGACAATTAAAATGAAAGAAAATAGTAACAAGAAACAAGAATTCATTGTTTGCTGTTCTACTGCTGCAGCTACTAAATTATAGCTGCAAATCTTTTTCTGCTTTTATCTGCCATTCAAAATAATCAAATGGTGTAAGATAAATCTAGAATACAAGTAGTAAAATAAATTTTTACTTTTTTGCCCCCAGTAATAATATCAAATATCTCTGCCTAATATCAAAGATCTCTGATACCTCCAGAGGTTAAGTCAGTAAATGCCACGCTACATGTAAAAAATAATTTTATAATAAAAACCAAGTTAGGCTAAAAATAAAAAGACTATTTATCAGAATGGGAGGGAAAACAGGAATATTTTCAAAATGAAAAAGTGGGTCTATGCTACGAAGAGTAGCTGTGGTTTTGAGTTTTTAATTAATTAATTGGGTTGAAAACTTGTTTCTGTTTAAAGTTTTAAGAACACATTGCCAGTTGTGACTGTGTTGCCCCCTGAGATAAAAACATTTACTTCCATTGAAAGTGTCATTTTTACATTTCCAAAGTTTGATTCAGAGCTTGCCCAGGCAAATCTGAGGGCAAATTCTGTGTGTGTTAATTACACACGTAACTTGTATTTTTAAATATAAATTCTATATTTATCGACAGAAGAGGAAATAATGCAGGAATTTGGCTCAGAAATGGACCTGCAAAGCCACCCAATTAAAAACCTGAGAATGAAGCAGTAGAGACAGAGAAGCTGCATATTAAACATGCTGAATTAGTAAGCAAGACAAATGTGCAGGATGATCCCAAGGAAATATAATCTCCCTACCTGTTGTACGCATAAATAACTTATGGGGCTGACTCTCGTAGCCCCGAGAGGTGTGCAGAGCAACCCAATCAGGATTTATTAACTTTGCACTGTAAAACAAAGTACAGACACATCAAAATGCAGACAGTTCTCATTTCCCTTTACACTCCTTGCAGCAATAAAGATGACACACACTGGAGCAGATTCCAAGAATTAAGATGAATGAGAAGAAATATTTCAGAGAGCAATAGTGATCAATGAAAGCTTTGCCTCGCCACTAGATCAGTTTACACTATAGACTGTTCCACAATTAAAAAAAATAACCTTTGGAAACAGTAAAAATGGAATACAATATTTATTAGGACAAGATAAGCACCTCCAATCTGGTTCCAGGGACTTTAAAAAAAAACAATTGTAAATGCCTTCCATGCTTAAGTATTAAATATAAACCATTTACAGTTCACATGGATGCCCCACATAGCTGTGCCTGTGCACTTTAACCTACATTCTTATTCCATAAGTCTCATTCCAACAGCAGCAAAGCCCTTGTGGAAAAAGTATTCCAATAACAGAATTCTATTTACATGATATCCACTCATCAAATGTCACTGGGGCTCTGCACACACAGGAGCTTTCCCAGGCAATGCCCCCTGTTCTACAGCACTTTTCCCTGGGCATCCCAGATCCAGCAGTGGCTTGTGGGGAAAGCTGAATATCCAGAAATGAAAATGTAATACATTTTAAGGGATTTAAAACGTGGAACTTACATGTAAGCACACACAAAACTGTGATAGGCAGTGAGAGGTGGGTAATCGAGGCCCCAGTACAGCAGGTTGTTGTCACTTGTATTGAAGTACCTAGAAAAAAATAAAATTCAATTTAAAGACTACATTTCCATTGGTTTTGACCCTAGGAAAAGGGTTAAATACTAAATGTATTCCAAATCCAAAATACAGGGTGGAAACTTCTATCCCTGCTCAATTTTATTTCACATTAAATAAGTCTCAAGCAACAAAATAACAGCAAATGTGATGCAGAGCTCCCACATTTGTGGCTGCAAAAAAAAAAAAAAAAGGAAAAAAAAAGTTGCTAAAGCTCACTTCAGTGGAGAGGGAAACTCCTGGTTCCACCTCCAAAGCCAGGTGGACCACGTGAAAGGAAGGAAAAGGATTTTCCCATTTGGGATTATGCTGAGTCAGGATTTCCATTTCATCAGAATGAAGTCCCTCTCCCAGATGAGGCCAGAGAGGTTTGTCCCAGGAGAAGCTCCAGCAGTGAGGAGCAGCCCCTTTCCATCTCCCAGAGAAACACTGCCACAGGGCAGGCTCTTGGCTTTTCCACTTCCTCTCTTCAAACGCAGCCAATCTTTGACATTTATTATAGTAAATTATATTTCTTGAATTCTTTATGAGCTGCCTGAAGTGTCTTCTGAACTGATGATAAATCATATTTCTTTGAGTTGCATCTCTGCCTCTTGTCCTACAATTCAGGATTGCTCCTGCCAAGACAGTGCAGATTCTTCATGCAGGATGTCAGAGTTTGCAACTTTCAGGGAACTTGCCAGTTTTGGGGGGTTATTTTTTCATTTTACCTTCCATAAAGTTTTCAATAAGAAAAGGAAAACAACCCTTATAAATCCAGTAGTATTTAGTAAGGAAGCTTGCAGAGTTTTAATGAGCAGTAGAATAAGAAAGGATGTTCCTAAAGGACTTTACAGAATAATATAAACCAGAAATATTTAAATTCTAGGATGCAATCCCTTGCAAGATGTGCTGTCCCAAACACCCACCTTGCTGCATTAGAGATTCAATTCCCAGAGCAGACCCAACCCAAGAAACCCTCCAATTATAAATAGAAAATGACATCAATTTTGAAACCAGAGAGCAAATACAAGGCCAAGGTGCCCACCTGGCAGCCCCTCAGCCAAAGCCAGCCTGCAGCAGTGTCTGATCTGGGAATGCCTGCAGTTATTGGCTGCTGTAACTCCTCATTTTAAGGAGACACAGCTCAGTGTAGCAGAGTGGATCAAAGCTGCCAACTCCATGATTATGTAACACCTCTAATCCCAACTCTGGCACAGTCAGGGTTTGGATATCCCAGGGAAAAAAAAAGGACAAAAATGATAATATAGGAACAACAGCCTGATCTGAGGTACCTGCACAGAGCCACCTACAGAGTTCACATGTATTTACAATCGTGTATTTACACATGTAAATACTGATCTATTTACATTTATACATGTATTTACAGAACACAAGTGAAATAATTTCCTATTTTGTCAGATTAGTCTGCTCCCCAGCAGACAGTCAGGGAAAACTCACACCACACACACAAAACACTTCTGTCCTTGCAGGAGGGTGAGCTGGAATTCCAATATATTCCAGTTTGAGTTGTAGCACATATATGGACTAAATGTTTACTCTAAAGAATACTAGGAATAACGCAAAAATAAATAAAATATTCAAATTATTCTCCTCCTGTTTCATGTGATCTGTACAAATGAAGCTCGCCACCCTTAAACCTAGAATCCAGAATTCCCACATCTAAAAACCTCATGGATCCTGGGAGCAAACAATGGACTCAGAGGTGTAAAACACACGCAGGATTTGCTCCCATTCTCCTCTGTAAGCACCACCTACCACTGCCTGATGGGTAAGTTGTAGGTGATTTCTTGCCAGTGCCTCTGAGCCTCGTAGTCTCCATACATGGGTGGTTTTCCTGCCCCTAAAAAGAGAGGACACAGCATTCAGGACATGATTTGGTTCATAGATTGCTTTCCCCCAGTTAGGTGTTGCATATTAATTACTAATTTTATTCTCCATCCTTCTGGATTGAGAGCAAATAGAGACCTCATCATGCAGTCTAACAGAGAGGAAAAAAAAAAAAAAAAGTTATGTGTTCTTTTGGCTTTCTGGAGATTTCTGCAATGAGCATTTATCAAGATACTCTGCTGTGAAGAACTGCTTCCTCATCTGACAAAAAAAATCACTTCCAAGTGCAGATGAAAAATGTGGTACTTTCCCTGAACTAGGAAAATGCACATAATGGACATGTTACAGTGATTCTGTGGGAACTGCTGCACTCCTTTGGTATGTGATCATTGTCAATATTCTCACTTTGTGTTCCAGCCATGTCATGGTACCTTACTATTAATATCATTAAATATTATTACTTGCCATTTTCATGGCAAAAAAAAAAAAAAAAAGCTTTAACAATGCAAATATTTCAGATGTCAAATACTCCCCTGGACGGAAGCCTAACAGTGATAATGGCAGCATGCAAAGCATCTTCCCAGAGTTTATTTACTTCTGTTAACCCAATCATTGAGAACAGAAACTGGACTGATTGTGCTCCCAGAGAAATATTGACATCAGCCAGACAGAGATTTAAGAGGTTCTTTAAATTATAGGAAAGCCATCTCTGGTTTTAGCCATGATCTACGTTTGTGGGAATGCCACGAGCTCAGCAATGTGCAATTCATCCCCAGAAAGTGGAAAGAAAAGACCTCTTAGCTCTGCTAATTTCTTCCTGGGTGCTGGAGAGAGCAGATTCTCCACTCTCACACATTCAGCTTCAAGTTTGCCAAATTAGTGAGGTCACTGGAGTTTCATCAGGGGCAATTCTGTAGCTGTAAGTCCAGTGGAATAAAGAATCTGCCACTGGATTATTGAAATACAAAATAGATATTACCCAAATTTTAGAGTGTTGGTGTGTGTATCAATTTCTCAATCTCTAGGGGGGGAAAAAGGGATGAAAAAATTAATTGGCTTCAGAATGATCAAAAGATCTTAATCCAAAGGTTTGATTGTTAAAAGTCAACTACTGATTCTATCTACAGAAAGCACCAAGTACACAGACAAACTCAGCTAAAAATTAAAATAAAATATTCCAGTTTTATTAAAAGGCTCACAAACACCTTAAAAGTAGTGATCTTATTCAGTTTTATTGTTAACCTGGGAACAGATTTTAAGGGTTTGAAGCTGCCTCTCAACACCTGTATTCAGCAGGAGTTTGGCAATGCATTAAAAAAATTATGCATTAACCAATGAAAGCAAATTTTTCCTCAATAATTCTCCAAGACCAGGTTCATCACTAATGGTAACTTTTCCAAACCAGGTATTAGTTTCTGCTTTTTTCACTTCATTCCAGAGGCAGATCCAAAAGCAAGCTGATGGCAAGGAACAGAGACAGAGATCCAAGGGTGCACAGCAAATGAGGGTGGAATTAAAAGTTTATCACATCTGCAGGAGGTCAAAGAGAAAAAAAAAAAATAATCCCAGTGGATTTATGTGTTTGACAGCTCTAACACTGGACAAAAAAAGACTGCTTGTCTTTTTACAGCAGTCAATGCTCAAAGTTAAGCTTTAATAATTTGCTGGAGTGGATCAGATTCAGTTTTTCCTATTGCAAAAGCAGTTAGATCAGCACTGTGGAAGAAATAAGATTTAAAATTTGTTATTTTAGCTCAGGCTTTATTTTAGACTCTCTTCCACAATCTTGATTGGTTTGAAACTAAATCAACTTAGAAAAACCTAGTTAGCAACAGAATTCTAAATAAATCCTCCTGCACAGCAAGAGGAATTCAGTGTATGCCCAAAGACAGGCTGTTTCAAACCTCAGTTACCTACAGATCTCTCACAAATGGCATTTTGACAAAGCAAACTCCAACCAAAACAATTGGAAATGCAGTTCAGCTTCAAGCAAATTCTTCAAGTAAATGAAACCCAGAATGACCAGTTTAAAATCACCAGAATGCTCCTGAGCAGCTCCAGCTACTCAGGGGATGAGGCTCCCTATTGTCTAAAAAAAACAGAGCAGAATTTACCTTGTGATTCTTTGGGCTGATGAGGATTGAAAGGATTGGGTCATTTTTTACCTTTTTTCTTTTTGAATTTGCAGAGAGCAAGCCTTGTGCAAGCTAATCCCAAGTGTGGGACTGGAGCTGGGAGGCTTGGAAAGGAACTTGCTAATTCTCTGCAAGCCTTCTGACACAGGGAGGAGAAAAACTCATCCATTAGCAGAATGCAGCTGTGGCTCCTGCTGTAAACAAGCTGAAGGAGGAACAGGGCAGAGTCACTGCTCACTCCAGGTTACCTCTGCACTGTCCTCATCAGCACCAGGATTAGTTAAATGTTGGGATCTAAGAAGTGGGGAAATTACAGAACAGTAGATTGGTAAGTTAGAATTTAGAATTAAATACAGGGCTGGATTTAAGGCCTTGGAAGAAGTTTCCGAGTTTAGGTGCTAGAATTAAGAATACAGATTATTAGTTAAAATAGAGATATGTTTAGTTAGACAAAGAAAAGTTTAGAATTTAATTTAGAATTTAAAATATTAAAGTATAAAAGTAATTACAGAGGTGATAAGAAGTCTGTAGAATGGGTTTGTGTGGTAGCACAAGATTGGTCAGAAAAGGTCATGTTATTATTAGATGAAATTTCTCATTATTGGTTTATTGGTGTAAACATCCCAGGTGTTAATATTCTATTAGTTAATAAGTTTTTAAAGGATGATATAAATAAAGATCCCATGACTTCTAGCCATGCTTTCAACACCTATAAAAGATCTCACACATTTTGCTCCATGTAAAAGATGAATAAACTGCATTTTTTAACATTTTTAAACATCTAAAAATCCCATCTCTTATCTCATCAAAAGAACCTCCTGCCAAAAAAAAAAAAAAAAGGCCACATAAACCACAGCTAAACATAAGCTAAATAAAAATATAAATAATAAGGGTATATCTGCTCCAGAATTTTACAGACAATATGAGGCAAATGTACAAGTGGACTGCAATATTCTGCCAATAAAGGCACAGGGGAAAACAGGCAGATATTGATCTTAAAACATTAATGATCATCATCTGCTGGCACCCTGGTCACTGAGCATTTCAGACTTTCTGTGCTGCCCCCAGGAGAACACTGCATCTGACCTGAGGCCGTGAGAAGGCTTCCAAAATGGAATGATAAAACTGGGATTATGGGTGTGGAGTTTGAATAGAAGTGTGTGATATCACATGGTGGAAAACTTAGAGTTTAAGGTTTTAGAATATAGTAATATATATAAAGCAAGATGGAGGTTTTAGGGCAGAGGTTTGTCCTTCTTCTTCACCTTCTTCTTCATGGTCTAGGTGATGTTGTGTGATTGGGCAGAAAATCCCCATTGCTGGCCACAGGTGGTTGGTTATTGGGTTAAAAGTAAAAATAATTTAGGTGGCAGTTCTTAATAGGACAGTTTACCCTTAAAAGGCCTTGTAGAGAGAGAGATAGGGCTCCATTTTTAATTTATTAACTTGAAGTGCTGTAGAACTCACAGTTTGTGAAACTGTAATATAGATAAGAACTGATAAACATCTGAGTCTGAACAAGAAATGTCATCTCACTCATTTAATCCCAAGAAGATAAGCCATGACAAGCACCACCCAAAAAAAAAAAGTTATGGTGTATCTACTCACTGATAATGGTGGTTTTGCTCCAAACCCATGATGTTAATCAAAGTTTAAAAACCATTGTTATTCAAAATATGTTATTTTCAAAAAATAAGAAATAGGAATTCTCGGGGAAATCAAGAGGAACTAAAACATAACAGTTGAAATAACACATTGCTTCCTATTTATGCTTTCATACAAGTAACAATAAAATAAATAAGCAATAAATAGCATTCATTCTCACTTGCCACAAGCCCCACAGCCCCTCTGCCAGGTGCCTCACCTGAGTAGGAGCCCAGGGACACAGCCCAGCGCACGGTGAGTGCCAGCAGCACCGTGATTGTCATCAGGCTCCACTTCTCCATGCCTGGGCCACTCCAGGGACCTGGGGACACAGCAGGGACACTGCTGCAGCCCCAGCCACGCTGCTGAAATATCCCTGTGCCAGTAACTCACTGCACCAGAGCAAGCACGGGGGTTAAGAGGGGAGGAAAGGTCCCAGAATTGAGTTAATGCCGGTTCTTCCCTCACCGAGCAGCACCACGGCCGGGTCATGCAATCTATAGGCACCACTGCTGGTTTAAACAAAATAAAAGTCAGTTAAGAGTTTAGTAGTGTCAGGAAGCGTTCTCCATCCTTCTACCCCCAAAAGGCAACAGGGCTGATGTCCCACCAAGCTGATTCCACCACAGTAAGGATCCAGTAAAAGCAAGAAATACTGCCAGGTCTGTCAAACTGAAGGATGCGTGCATCGAACTCAGAAATCAAGAAACAGGAAAACTGTTATGTTGCCTTATGCTGAAAAAAAAAAAAAAAAGAAAAATCTAAAGAAATTGAAAAATCAAATCACTAACTATAGAATATGCAAGCTTTGACCCAAAGAATCAAAAAAATTTTAGTATGAACTAGGAAAAAAGTGAGGAACTACTCCAGTCTTGAAGAGTACAACTTACCACAGACTTTCCTTGCAGAAAAGGCATAATTTGATTTAAGTGAGTTTAATTTATCACTTATTACTGACCAAAAACCAAAATCCCATACCTCAGAAGCTGCTGTTTTAGTAACAGACAAGCAACACCTAAGGCATGTTTAGGTAAGTTCTTCAACTCCATCCCTATTTATTTACTGTTCACAGAAAGGTGTGACCCAACACCACCACCAAGGGGAAAAAAAGAGCTAACTAATAATATAAATATAAAAAAGTGAATTAATAATACGAATCTGTGGCAGCAGATCTCCATCTATAGGTAGAAAGGTGAACAGTGATATTTGCACGTTTTCACCTGTGCCTAAGCCACAGGGGAGGCACTTTTATCTAAATAAATGATACACCTGCCCTCTTCTATCTCACCACAACATTAATTAATTATGCCTTCTTAATTACTGCATAGCACCAGCCTCACCTACAGACTCTCCCCCATCTCTGTTCCACTCGCTTGCTTTTGGCATTCCCAACATCTGGAATAACAGTTGTTTTCTGGGATACTGAGTTTCCTTCTCTGCTCTCAAAATAATCTTTCCTACTTATTTTCACCTTCAATAATTATCCAAAAACACCTACAACAAAAAGCCACGCTTTTATTAGATTCTAAAGCACAGAGCTCTTAATTCTTGGTATCCTGTGGGTATCCTGTGGACAAGGAATAATTTTTAGGGGATGATAAAGCCAGTTTGGCCAATCCCAAACTTTTCACCTTCCTCTGGATGTGCAACACCTGAGGGTCTCTCAAGATCCCACCTGTAAGCATGAGGTGAAAATCACAGCTAAAACAAACAAACAAACAAAAAACCAAACAACTGCTACCCTTCCACACTGCCTACGATGAAGATTCAGATAAATAACACCAATACAAACCACCCACTCCTGACCCAAGAAAGCTGACAGCACTCAGCTATAAATGCTTGTTTATAACTTGCTTTAAAAGAGGTATCAGCACACGTTTCAGAAGCACACACTGAAAGAAGAATTCAATTTGTTGCAGCAACACCTGTCTACAACCCTGCTGTTTCCCTACCCCTGGTCAGGAGACGCCTTTATTCCTCATGTCACCCCCCACTCTCACAGCTCGCTCTGTCTCAGCCTCCTCAGAGCCCCCAGGGCGGGCTGGGGCTCGCACCGGGGCCGAGCTGCGAGCCCAGCCGGACTGCGCCCGGCCACCAGCGGACCCTGCTGCCCCGGAGCCGCCTCAGCCCCCGGAGCCTCCTCAGCCCGTTCTGCCTCAGCCCCGGAGCCCCTTGAGCCTCCTCAGCCCGTTCTGCCTCAGCCCCCTGAGCCCCTTGAGCCTCCTCAGCCCGTTCTCCCTCAGCCCCTGAGTTCCCTGAA
>VXBQ01011146.1:196392-241166 GCA_013400175.1 Phainopepla nitens
AGATCGATCCATTATTTAGCCCCGGTTCGCCTTTAGGGAAACCCAAGCTGGGGGCGGCCGGCGCTCCGCGGCCGCGGGACTTTCCCCCGCGCGAGGTGCGCGGCCGCGCAGGGACGGCAACTTTGGGGATCCCCCCTCCCAGCCTGGGCGCTGCCCGAGGGACGGGGGCTCCGCGCCCGCGGATCCTGCGCCTCCCCCTGCCGGCCCGCGCTCTTTGCGCGCTGCTTTTCCCGCTGAGCTTGGCTTCCACCAGGCGCAGGCTTTTTCCACGTTCCGCAGCTTTTTCCCCTTTGGGAGACACCCCCAAATTCACGCACGCCCCCTCCCCGCGCCCGCCCCTCCGAGCGGGGCCGAGGGGCCGGGGCTGCCCCGCGGGCCGCGGCGCGAACCCCCCCGGTCCGGCCCCTCGAGGGGTGCGGGTGTTTGCGCGTCCACACGGGGTATTTCTGTGCCCGCACACGCTCCCCCCGGGCAGCCCCCGCCGTCGGGGCTCAGCCCCGCACCGCGTCCATCCTCGCACCGCCCCCGCGCTTCCACCCGGAGCTTCTCCGCGCTCCGGATCGGAACAGCGCGGTGTGCGTGCAGAACCGCGAATCGCCTGGAATTTGGGGTTGGTTTTCCTGAAGGTGCGTCCTGGCGCTGCTCATTGCCTCCGCCGTCCCTTCCCTCCCCCGGGAGCTGGCGGGGTGCGGGCGGAGGGCACCCAGCGGTGCTGGCTCAGCTCGGCTCGCGGGGAGACATCCCCGGCTTGGACACAGCAGGAAAACATCCCGGGCAGCTGGCAAAAACAGGCAGCAGCGCTCAGGTGTCCCAAGGTATCCTCCTGGGATCCACAAAATAAAATCGAAAGGGTCAGAAGAGTGCAGCCTGGTACAGGTTAGAGATTTGGGTGCTTTACAAAGCAAGGAGAGAGGAAAATTAATCAAATAAGTTAAAATACAGAATTATTATTAGGCAAATGAGGCTGTGTGAGCAGAGGAGCTCTGCCGCCTTTTGGGCAAAAGGGCTGCAAAGTTAGCTGAGACCTGATTTGAAAAACAAAAACCAAAAAACACCCGAACATTTGGCAGCCGTTCAATCAAAATTCGTTTGTTCTTCAGATTCTCATTTTGCAAATCCCAGCTCTAAACAAATGGATATTTATCCCCAATTTTGGCTGCAAGCACCTGCACCCACTCTGCAGTCCCACGCAGCCCTGGCATCCAGCAGTGCTGACTCCTGGAAGGGCCCTGCTCCTGTCCCCAGCCATCTCCAAAAAATGGCTAAAACTCATCCCCTAAACACCCTGTCACATCCCTGCCCCTGGAGGAGGCTCCTGTACTGCGAGGTGTAATAAATACACAGCAGCAAAAATCAGAGGGGAAAAAATTTCCTTTAAATCGGATTTATTTGAATTCGTGGGGGGAAGGGATGGGTGGGAAGGGGTGGCCCTGGCCGGGGTGCTGTGGGGGGAGGCACAGGGCAGCCCCCAGCCCTGCTCCAGGCACAGCAGCAACATCGGGGTGAGACAGACACAGCTCACCCCCCCGGGAATGGCTGGTCTGGGAAGAGATGTGCTCAGGCCACCGTTGCTCCTTCAAAACCTGGGAATTCCTGTGTTTACGGATGGAGAGGGCACTCTGGAGAAAAGATTTTATGTGAAAATGAGGGAATTTTATGTGAAAATGCCTCTATTTGTCAACACGACAATAAATCAACACGACAGAGAATTTTTCCCTTCGTGTTTGCGTGGATGGTGCAAGCGGTGCCGGTTTGGCAGCAAATTTGGGGACACGCCTTCAGAAGAGGGGATGCAGCAGAAAAAGAAGGGACACGACTCAGAAGGAGGATCCACAGAGAGGCAGCAGCGGCAGCTCCTTTCACACCGCTGTCCCTGGGCGTTCTCACAGCGACCTCGCGGTAGGCAGGAGGTGTGAGGAGGGCACAGCAGGGTTGTTTTCTCAGTTATCCCCCCGGCCAGCGAGATGCAAATGAAGAGGCCAAGAGGATTTCCAGGGCTGTGAGGAAATCCCTTCGCTGCAAACTGGGAGCTCTCCACGGGCTGGCCCTTGACTCCCAGACACTCCCGTGAGATTTCCCACGTGGAGCTGATCCACCACTCCATTTCATTCCTCGGCACAGCCAGGACATCGATGGGAGCCAGCTCCCCCTCCACGTGCTCCCCTGCTTCCCAGGGCTTCATTTGTTTGTTTTTAGCAGGGTAGTTCTGTGAGCTGCTCCTCTGGCTCGTGTACAACACCCAGGATTCCCTTTACTAAGCAGGGCGAGACAGGCGGTGAGTTATGGCAGCTGTTAATAAAATTACTCTGCTAATATTTTTCCCCAACACACGGAATATTATTGATGGATCAGGGATGGGGCCCATGCATCACCCCAGCTCCACGTGCACCATCCAAATGGGGCCTTGGTGGAGCGTAAGAGGTGCACAGGCCTTTTATGGGCCTTCTGCAGAACGGTGAATTTTACCCAAAATGCAGGTTAAAACCCATGTTAGGTATTAATGTAATCAGGTCCGTAATCTCTCTATCAAAAACTCCCCAAGCACCTCTTCACCTGCTAAACCAGGTAGCTCCTTATCTGGAGAGTGCTGTAACACATTCTAGGGGACTTCTGGCTTGTTTTTGGTAAAGGAAATATGCATTGCTCAGGCCCTGCGAGTCCTGGCTTAGGGCAGGGCAGGGGCAGTCACCAAAAGGCCATCCTGACCTGCCAGTCCAACATTTTCCTCCTCCACCTTCAAATACAGAATTAAATGATCACAATTTTTCTATGAAAACTTGGTGATCTCCACAAACTTCTTGGAAACAGAAGAGCCATCTTCAGAAAGAAAAAAAATCCTGCTTTCCCCTCCCCCTCCAAATTTTTTAGACCAAAAAATATCTAATTTTATTTTTTTTGGGGCAACACATTTCTAGGAGAGCTGCAGCTTCCTTCCCCTGCAAAGCTTCATCAGCTTCCTCCATTTGGGCATTTCTCAGAATTCCATTTAGATCCTTCACCTTATTAGAGGTATTTTATTAAAGTCTTTTAATGCCTTCCAGGGCATGTCGTAAAACCCTACTGATTTCAGAAGCTTCTGGATGAGCTTTTCCAGCACTTCCATGTTGAGAGCACATGTTGGCAGCTTAGCTGACAGATAAAACCAGGACAGATAAAACCAGGCAGGGTTTTAACTTTGACCAAAATCATTAAAAGGTGGTATTTCCAATTGAAACTGGAGGATGTGAAGAATAAGTATTTATTCCCTAAAACACATCCATGTTATTATTTTTTTTGTTGGATTTCCTCCTTTTGCCCAGGTAAGAAAAATCTCCAAGAGGAATTCCAGTTAAGGAGGTGATGTTGAACCGGTCAGGCAGTATTTGCAGTCTGTAAATAAAGCTTATTTAGGGACTCTTGTTAAAATATTCTAAGATAGAAGAGTTCAGCAGGCATTTTTAAATGGATTCTGAGCAACTGGGCAGAAAGAAAATATGTCTGTGGGACCATGAAACATTTATCTGTCCAGAAGGAGACAGGGGAAAAAAAAAAGCCAGGAATGATCTATCATAAGGGAGGAAATCTGCACCTCAGCATTTGCCAAAATGTCTTAATTGCTTTGTAAACTCATCTAAATAAATAAAACGTGGAGGGCTGTCTCTGCTCTCTGCTGAGGAGCTTTGCCTGGGGATAAAAGTCTTAATCCTGCCCAGGGCCGGGTTTTTGGCCAGTTTGGGACTGCCTGCTCCTGCAGCAGGAGGTCAGGATGCTGTCCCAGGGCTTGGAGCAGGTCCTGGAGATGGGGAGTGATCCCTGTCCTTGGCCACGGACAGGAGACACTCAGGTGTCTTTTAGCCCTGCTGGGAACTCACACCCATTGTGGCTCCTCTTTGCTTGTTTTTTTTTTACTGCTCCTTGCATTCTATCCTGGTGAAAATGGCTCTGTGATACTCACAGATCATTCACTTGGAGGGCTTGCACACCATGGTTGTGAGAGGGCTCCTTCTGGCTCCTCAGCTTGATTTAAAACTTTCCAATTTGTGGCTTTCCTCCTCAAAACCCAGACGAGATCACTGCTCAGGGCACATTCTCATGGTTCTTGTGACAAAAGGTGATTGTCCCCCTCTGCTCCTCTGTGGTGAGACCTCACCTCCAGCTCTGGGTCCCCTCAGGGTGTGGGATGGGACAGGATAAATGCAGGATGAAGTCCAGGGGAGGCCATGGAGCTGCTCCAGGGCTGGAGCCAGGCTGGGAGAACTGGGGGTGCTCATCTGGAGAAGGGAAGGCTCCAGGGAGACTTTAGAGCCCCTTGCAGTGCCTAAAGGTGCATAGCATTTAAACCATGTAAATGAATGAGACTTAGATATGTGCTTCAGGTTTTAACAATATTCTAACTAGAGCTGAACTAGAGCTTCATTTTCCACACAGGTCTTGTTCAAATTTGTAAGGTAAATTTTCATCTTCATATATATGAAATATCTTCCTTGCTGCCTTTCTCCCGATAGATTTTACAGTTTTATTTTCATTTCTTAGTGAACCTCGACCTGGAGCAATGGTCATTCCTGCACTGAAGCTGCAGCAAAGGCAGCTCCTGAGTGGCTTCAGGCTGGAAATGGGGCTGGGAAGTGTTTAACAAATGCTGCTCATGGAGAGAGGATGACCAGAGGAGCCTCATGGCTGAGACTTTGTCACACTATCCTGCTGCTTTGGCTTTTATTAATTAATTAATTAGGCTTCTAATAACTAACAGCCCAGTCCTGCACTCCTTCTGCATGCAAAAAAGAGCATTTTCTCACAAAACTGTGCTGATCCTGAACAACTTCACTCGTGGCATTGCAGTAATTATTTGCAGGAGTTTTTCCCTGAGTTGGTAAGGATTTTTCAGGCTGTCATTCTGGGAAGGACATATGTCCAGCATAGCTATAGCTAACATGTCCTGCATGATTTACATGTTTCTTATGTGTGTGAAATGTAATATACTTATATGTTTTGGAGTCATGTATTTAGATATGATCTCACGTAAGTCTGGCAGATAAATATGTTCATCTCATATAGCACGGACATACTTATTTTCACTTAGGACTGCTTTTATTCAAGGACTTCTTTCTGTGCTTGGTAGGATCAAGCAGCCTTGTTGTTGGCTCAGCTGGATCATTATTAGGTCCAAATTTTCCCTTCAAATTTCAGTCATCTGAAATAAAACCACGTAAGCAATGTAATCATTGTGTTTAAATTAAATATTAATGTTAGATACGGATCCAGTGGTGGAAAGATTGCTGCCTGTCTGTATGGGATTTGATTATTGCTGGGAACAGGAGGGATGTTTTATTTTCTCTCTGCCCACAACACTTCAGTGATCAATCTCTGGAGTTTTATTCCTTCAAAGAACAACGTGGAACAGGCTGAGCTGCAGCTCTTGCTCAGGTGAACAAAACAACTTTGTGCAACTTGCTGCAAGAATTAGCTGGACAGAAATCTCCTTAAATTCCTGTTTCTTTCACATTGCTGATCTGATTTCCTGAAGCTGAGGAAGAAAAGGGAGGAAGAGGAGTGTCCTGATTCTGAGGAAGGTACGAATCTGAAAATGGAGAACTTGCAAAAAAAAAATCAAGAGGAGAAATTAATAAAATAAATGCTAATATAGAAGTAAAAAACCCCACTGCCTGACAGGAGAGCAGCATTTTAATGGCATAACTCGTGAATAATCTTGCTGAAAGGTCTTTGTGCTCACTGCCCTTTGGTAGCTGACTGTGCTTCTATGCTGCAATGTTTGTTCCTGGTTTCTTCTGCTAAAGTTTATAAAGCCAACTTTAAAAAAAAAAAAAGAGGGGAGTGTTTCCATAATTATCTCCTCACCAATCTAGTGCTGTAAATTACCCCCCAACCCCATGCCTTGGTGCTTAACACGAACCAGATGAGAGAGCTTCATATTTAGTTTAATAAACTGTAATTTCTGACAAAGGTAACTGTCACCTTCTGTTTCATTCCGTGCGTTTATTTTTCAAGCACCAGAGCTGACCTCCGAACTCAATCTGCACTTGCCTATTGATGCATAAATATCTGTAATATCACAGTAAATTAAATTCAGTTTTAAAGGGTTTCTATTTAACAATCTGTCAGAACTTTCACAGCGTTTGATTTCTAGTTTCCTCTGTCCAGTGACAGGTTTATCTCGGTATGGCTTGATTAATGAAACCTTTTATTTGCAGTAAGCACACCTATTATTACCATAATCTCTTAATGCTTGCTTAGGCAACATTGTACTCTGACAGCAGGGCTCCAAAAACTTCCAGCCCCTTCACTCCTCGGCAGAAGAGGCAGCAGGATTTGGGGTTGGAGAAAGGATGGCACTGTCCTGCCCTCCACTCTTGGGGATGTTTGCAAAATCAAGCAGTTTCCCACTTCAGCAGGTTTGGAAATGCTATTTTCATGGAATAAACGTGGCTTGTTAGAGAGCATTTTCACTTAAGAGAAACAAATCCACATTTAGTTTAGATTAGTGTTTCCTAGGGAGGAAAGGGATGTTCTCAAGATGAGTTCTTATGGATGATTTGTTGAATTTAGGGAAACGCACTATAGGATAGCCTGGAGAAGTTTGTATAGATTTGGATATCAGAGCTGTTGACTCCAGTTCCTGGTTTTCTCAGAAAAAACTCTGGGAAAATCACTTAATCTCTCTGTGCTGTAATCTCATCTCACTGATGGTCGTGGTAATGGAATAAATAGAATTACCCCAAGAGAGGGGCAGAGTAAAACTGCTGCAGATGCGGGACAGGCCAAAATATTCCAAATTTCTTATTTCACAGGAGGAGGCTGAATTCCTGATCCCCTCACACTTCCAGCATGCAGAGTTGCTGCTGTGACTGAGGGGGGCTCTGCAGCAGGGACTTGGATGGAAGATGAGGTGCCTTGGTACCCTGAGCAGGGCAGAACGAGGAAGGAACCAGCAAGTCACACCCCTGGACTAGGAAAAGATGAGATTCTCATCCCTGAGAGAGCTTTATGTTTAGACAAGTTCAGGAGAACTGCAAATTTCTCTGGGTCCTTGAGGATTTTCTCTTTACAGGTGAAGATGAGCTTGCAGCCCCAGGGAGAGCAAAGGGAGCTCTGACACCAAATTCATCCTGGCCATGGTTCACTGGGAGTTTGACTCCATTCCTCTTCTTGTTTACAGCTGGGTTTTGGGCTTTTTCCTGACAGCTCCTCACTGGGAATTCTCTGTTATAAGCTGATTGGCAGACACTGTCAGATTCTGAAAATAAAAACCCCCACCTCCCAACTTGAGCACCTAAAATGAGACTGAATAATTTAGGTGGGCTCTGACATTTGGGTTGTCTCCAACTTCCCAGGGGCACCCTTTGCTTTTAGCTCTCCAGGATCTCTCTTCTGTTGAAATCCAGGGACAAAGTTGCCAGTAAAGATTTGATTGCTTGCATGCCAACGTAAGGATCACGCGTGGAAAGTGTCACTGCAAAGAGTCACAAATCCCTCTGGTGCAGAAATATCAAGAATTTCCATGTCAGCACTGCTAAAGAGAAGAATAATTCTGAAGGTGATTTGTGCACTTGTTTCTTCAGGATGAAAACATTTCAAGAGGTTTACTGCATTAAGGTGTTGATCAACACATCCTCAGTTCTGCAGTGAGACCCAGAGAGGCACTGCCATTCCTCTGTAAACAACTCACAAATGAGGATTATATTTGTCTGTAGGAAAGCACACGAGACACTCTGCACGTTTAACCCTGATCTCAGAATATTTTCGCGGTATAAAAACTTGCAGAGAATCATTAGAAGCAAATTGTATATTTTCAATCAATAAAGGCAATATGGTTCGATGGCCCTGCACCCAGGGTGTGTTTCTGCAGCTCCAGGAGAGACACTTCCAACACACAACTGCCTGGCATAAAAGAGTTTATTTGCTCACAAGCACAGATTCTGCTCCTGCAATCCTGCTGCTGGAATTATTATAATTCTCCAACACATCTCAGACTTTTTTGGGTTGTTTCACACTCTGCTTTTTAACCTTCAACAACAAATATTGTTGTATCATGAAGACAGCAAATCCAAACAATTACATATGTAGTCCAAAGGCATACACAAGAAAATCAATATTTGACATCTTTGCAACTCCCTCCTTGGAGCAGCGCTCAATAGCTCTTATTCATTATACACTTATATCTCTTTCAGATTCGCCTTTGTCACCAGAAACCCATTTTTTTTTCTCCTTTGACTTCCACATAACTTCTTTGCCCTGTACTTTTACAGATGCCTTCTGGCTATAAATACTAATGAAATCTCTTTGCTTAATTCAATTTTGCTGGTACACTTACAGTTATGACCTAACTTTCCCACGAGAGAGACTGATTGAACATTCCAATACCTTATGGATGGGAGCAAACACTCCACAGAACTGGACTGACAATTTCCATAATTATAGAATTCACAGCCTAATGACCTTAAAAAACAATAAAAAGATCTCTTGTTAATTCCATTTCTGTTACTGACATTCAAGATATTTCATTTTTCACAGGACAACAAATTTACTTTTTATTTTCAAAAGAGCAGTCTATCCTTTTACCCTAGATTAAATTTTCTGAATATTGAAGGATTTCATTGAATATTTAGCATTTCTTTGTCTTTTAAAAGTTAGAATATTTATGATCCTTAGAATGCTCCTGACTGATTTATAGCAATCAATTATGAGTGCGTTTTGAAATAGCCCTTTTAAAAATGAAGAATAGAATAATTAAAAAGATCAGAAGTCCTCCCTTGCATATAATTATTTCATTATTTCATTACAGTGCAGAAATTGTTTTTGCTGACTGTGAACAATTTTAATTGAGCAAAAGCTGTATTAATATACGATAGCAAGCAGTTCTTCCTAAGAAATAAGAGCACTAATTGCCTAAATTTTTATTCAGCACCGTGAGCCTTAAAAGCCACATTGTAATATAAACCTAATCACTGGCTGCAGCGGATCCTTTTGCTGTGGTGGAGACATTCCCAAAGCATAACCTTGCTGTGCAGTTAATTTATGCCTTCAACAGGTTTATTGCTGCATGAAACATTTGTTTGGGTGCTGATTTGTGGCAGGCTGGGAGCAGAGAGCTCTGTGCCTGCCCAGGCAGGGCTGCCCGTGCCCCCCATGGCCACTTTGTCCCCATGTTTTGGGAGTGCCTGCATGGCTCTGGCTCCTCACTTCCCATCTGGCTCCCCTCCCCAGCTGCTCCAGGGTTTCCATCTGAGCAATGGGGAGGAAGAGAAACACCCACCAGAGAGAAATTAAAAGCAGGATCATGATTTTGGTGCCTTGAATCACCATGGGAGTGAGGTTTCCTCTCACTGTAAGGATTTGGGGAGCTGAGCTGCTGCTGAAAGCTCTGACCTGTACATTCCCCAGCCTGGGTAGGTGTCCCTGCTTTTCCAAGGAGAAGGTGGGGGTGCTTGCAGCAGACTGGGATTTTGGTGGGCTTGCCTTGGCCAGGAGACCTCTTCTCATTCTGCTGTTGATCTCTGTGTTGGAAATATTCCACCATCACTGGTGCCACCTCTCTTCAGGGCTCTGGACTGTCTCTGCCACCTGCTGAAAACCATCCCTGTGCTGGAACTCCTTTGGCCCCATGTGATGTGAGCAACGATCGCCAGCTTTGCAAGCACAAAACATGTTTGTAAACACATTTAACACGTGTAAAGCACAAAACTTGTGCTTGACAAATCACAAATGATTTGTCAGCAAAAAGGCCACCATGATCCTTCCTGGTGCTTCCCACAAGGGACTTGGGAAGGCTGGGATTGGGCTGTCCCAGTAAAGGGGGTGCTGAAAGGGACTCTATGGGGGCATGGCTATAGGGGCAAGGGCTGCCACCAGCTGTTCTTTGCTCCCAAACCCTGCCCACCCTCTGGGATGTAATATTCCAGTGTGCCAGGCACAGGCAAGCAGTCCTTATGTTCAACTCCCAAGCAGAGCTCAACACTCCCACTGATACAGACCGAGAAACTCTGGTAAGGTTGGCTCAGAGTCCTTTAACTTCATCAGAGACAGTTTTTTGGAAGGAAGCAAAGTCTTTTTAATAAATAATAACACCTTAGCCAGCACAGTGCTGGCAGATGGCTCATGATGGCTCCAGCCTAAGGACTCCAAGCTTGACAAGAGGAGTCTGCAAGTCCATGTCAGGGGCTGTGCAGTGCCTGGGAGTGCAGACATGGAGTTCTCAGGAAATGATCGCTGCAGGGGAGGTCTGGAGTTTGTCTGACATCCAAGTTTCTCCTGTCACGGCGTAGTTGCTTCCGGGGTGCTGGGGGAAGTCGCCAGTGGGGCTGCTGGTGGTTTGTGAATAAGGCTCTTTGTCAGTGTTCAGCTCTGCCCCCCCTCCTCTCAAAGCCTGGCTGAAGCCCATCCAAAGAAGCAAAGTGGAAATGAAAGATAAAATTCTGCTCCAACGCAGCAGCATTAATATAGTGTCTGAATGGGAGAGGAAAGATTTATAATTACCTCAAAGTGAGGCTGGAATTTTCCTCCTGAGCTCGCTGCTCTCCAGTCCCACTGTGAAGCCTTAAATGCAGTTTTGGTGCCAAATTAACACCGTAGTGTTCAAGTAAGAGCAGTGGAAGTACCAGTCCCAATAACAGCCAGCAGCACTCAAACACAGCCACATTAAGGATTGCCTGGCAGCAGATGTGATGTATCCCTCTGCTATTCCATAGTGGCAGCCCTCAGGTACATAGTCATAATTCCTGCGAGAGGCAGGCTCTGGAGATGACAGACTGAATAGTTACAATCTATCATGAAAAATTTTCAAGGATGAGTTAATGATTTTGTGCAATTTCCAGACCAGTTAGCTGAAGCCTGCAAGCTGGAGTTTCCCTGGGCTGCAGCTCACCAGGAACAGGAACAAGTATCTCTTTTCTCCTTGTGCC
Source organism: Phainopepla nitens (assembly GCA_013400175.1). Taxonomy (NCBI): domain Eukaryota; kingdom Metazoa; phylum Chordata; class Aves; order Passeriformes; family Bombycillidae; genus Phainopepla; species Phainopepla nitens. The sequence continues at coordinate 207,288 of VXBQ01011146.1, forward strand.
TCAGTTTCCACTGCTATAAAAGAAGTGAACATCCCACCTTTTCTGTGAAATGATTTAAATCTATTTCAGAAAAATGCTGCCTAGGAAATACTCCAGAGGAGGAAAAAGGGGTTATAATCAACCCAACTTTCCTTGCAGTAAAATCAGGGCTAAAATTAGTCCTGAGTTAACACTTTTGTTTTTCCTGAACTGCTGCATCCCATGTTTTCCTGAAGGAAGTGCACAGGGTAAGGCACAGAATGTGTCTTTCTTTGCCAGGGACTTTAGTGTCTGATATCTTGCAGGTGGAGGTGGGAACTATTGGAAACTCCTTTTATATGTGGTTGTTCCTAGCTGGAGCCTGCTGTTGTGTGCATGGATTTTGTGCATGTGAAAAAGTCTTGCACCTTTCCAGGTGAGCTCTGCCCTGCTGTGGTGAAAGCCATGTACAAATATCAACTCCACAAATCCCTGCACTGGCTGAATTTCCTTCCCTGTCTCCACTGAGCTAGTCTCAAAGAATTCCAGAATCCCAGAATGGTTTGGGTTGGAAAGGACCTTAAATCCCATCTTGTTCCACCCTCTGCCATGGGCAGGGACACCTTCCACTGTCCCAGGGTGCTCCAATCCCCATCCAACCTGGCCTTGGACACTTCCAGGGATGGGGCATCCTCCTTTGCAGAGGTCTGCAGCTTAGTTTCCAGCCTGGTAACCAGTTTCCAGAACCTGGTAACAGCCCGGCCTTCCAGTTGTTGGCCGGAAAGCTAAAAAATTGGGAAAGGTCCTCAGTGACTCCACAGTCCATCCCTTCTCCCTGGAGGCTCCAGGCAAGGCTGGTCCTCGCTGTGCTCTGGGACTCCGGCAAGGAGAGGAGGTTCCAGCTGCGTCCAGACACATTTTTGCAGCGCTGGCCCTTGGCTCACAGCTCTGCCCTTTGCAAACGTTGGCACTTTTACTCTAGTGAGCCCTCTCGGTGCTTCCTCAGTGCCCAGGGTAATCAGGAAGAGGTCGGTTCCCTCGCAGTCCCAGGACAGCTGCGCTGCCAGTGTTGGGATACAAAGGATTTACGCTGCCATCTGTGTCCTTTGTGCCTGCTCACGGCATTTCCCCCCGTGCCCGGCAAGATGGAGAAGGCTATTTGTCTTAAGAACATTTTCTCCTTCCCTCTCTTTTGTTTTGCGCCAGTGTCAACAAGCAATTTGCACCATAATTCTTTCTTGTTCGGGCCCTAATTGTCCCTCCCCGTCCGGAGCTATTGCCAGGCTCTCCCCGGGTGTTTCCCAGAGCTCCATCGAGGCGGGGTCAGCCCTCGGCTGCCAAGCGGAGCTGCTGCTCCGGGGGCATCCCGCGGTATTCCGTGCGAGCGGGGACAGGGAGAGCTCCAAGCAAACGCTTTTGGGCGATCCAAGGTGTCGCTCCCTCCAGGACAGGTGCTGCTGCTCAATTCCCAGCTCTCCCGTGGAGCCTGGCTGGAAAAAGGGCAGCTCTGAAAAGAGGTGGGATCGGAAGTGGAGAGCATCCTCTGTGCTGCTCCTGCCAGGCAGCCACCAGCGCCCAAAAAAGCTCAGTTAAGGCTAAACTAATTTAGTTATACACAGACTGTGCAATCATTAGAAAAACACCCAACACAACCCCTCCTCTTTCACCAGGGTGACATGAGGCTTAATTAATTAGCACTTTAAGGTGCTGCGATAGTCCATTGGTGGGAAATCATAACTTACTCATTTTCCCCTCCAGGTGGTCAGAAAAGAGTCAGCATTTCATTCTCAGGGATGCAACAGAGCCATCTCCATTGCACCCAAAATTTTGCAAGGGAGAGAAGACTTAGTAGAGGGCTCTCACTTCCTGGAAGTGATTCTGATGGCAAGAATTATTTAAAGGGAGAGGAAAGCATGCTCTTGGGTAAAGGACTCTACTGAGCAAAACCCAGAGCAGGCTAGGAAGGCTTGATGACAATCCAAAAGTTTCTACAAGGACAAGAGAACTTTTGTCATGGCCTTTTCAACCTGTGTCAATCAGAGAAGATGACAGGGAGGTGCAAGAAGATGCTTGGCAAATTCAGAGTGAAAAACAGAGCACGCTTTTTAAATGTGGGGAGTAACTCAATTCACCTTCCTCTCTTTGATGCCCAAGAAATTGTAGGAGGGTTTAAAACCTCAGGGATTCCCAGGGGGATTTGGTGACTCCTCCTGAGCTCTCTGTGCAGTTGGTGGGTGCTGCAAAGTCATTTCTGCACCACACACACAGAGACACATGCAGCACCTCTGATGGCAAAAGCCAGAATGTATCGCTTAAAAAGGCTCCAAAAAATCCACTTTTCTTTTATAATAATATTTCCACAGGCCAAGCAATTGATGGCTGGACTAGGGGAAAACATACATCTTTGCTTCCAAGTAATAGGCTGCAGATTTGCAAGACTAAATCCTTTTAAGAGCTCAGAATCACATCCACTCAGTCCGTAAAAGAAAAAGAAGTCTAATTTGATAACATTATACATAAAGCGTTTTCTTGACTCAGATATATTTTAGGCATGCCAATTATATAATACAGAACAAGCAGGGGGAAAGGACTTGATCACATTCAGATGATACTAAATTATCTTATGACACAGGCTGTATCTTTTTTACAACAGAAAATGGAAACAACTGTGTCCTTGACCTTCAAAAAGGAATTGACTTCCCTAGCTTAACTATTCAAACAAACAACTGTGTACTCTCTTCAATTCCTGTGATAATTTTGATTTACTGTAAATGACTGAATTTAATGAACTAAATTATGCTATTTAAATGCATTTTGTGAATGGTATTGTAGTTTGTTACTAAGCATTATGTCTATGCTAAAGTGTGCTGTAAATGATATGATATGGAACATATGTGCTGTATTCATAATTTAACTGTTGCTATGGAGTGCCTTCTTCAATAGGCTCCTTTGAAAAACGAGTTCTTTATTTACCTGGTGGAATGAAGGTGATTTCTCAGCAAACCTCTAGGTCTCACTGACCTTGACAGAATTACAGTGCTAATATTTTCACATGGATGAACTGTTCTTCAATAATTTTTCCCAAATAGATGGCACAAATAGGTTTTCCGTTAACGCTGTGACAGACTGTGTGTTTTCTAATCTCACTTTTCTTTTTGTTTGAACAAATGTTTATTACAGCTCTTGCAAAATGACTCCCATCCTCATTAGTGATAACAGGTTTGAGTTCAGAGCTGCATCTCAGGGTCTTAGGTGTGATTCCCAGAAATGCCTTGAGCTTGATGCTGCAGTGCCCAGCTCCGTTTCCAGCCATGCCATGCAACCTCTGTTGTACTCCTGTTGCTGAAACCCTTTGGATATTTGGATTTCTCTATCCTCAAGGCCACTAATTTAACTTTGTTTTGCTAATACTGGGATTTTTTTTTTTTTGCACTTAAAGCCCGGTTCATGAGAGCTGAATCCTGAAACTCTTCAAATTCCCTTTAGCCAGACACCTTTTGTCTTTCAATGTCTCTGTGCCAGTTAGGCACACATAGATAGTGGTCACAAATTCAGGGAGTTATATGTAAAATTATATATAAAAATAATTCCAGTGTTTTCAGAAACTGATGGGAAATTGAGTAAAGCCTCTAGAATTTCAATGGTTGCTTTCAAATTTGGAGCCTCACTTCAGATTTTTCTTATTTTCTTCTTCTTTCCAAAGAGAAATTGTCAATAATTTCTGAGAGCAAATAACAATGCAAGGAAATTCTGGCAACAACAGGCAAGGATTTTTACAGTATCTCAGAACATATCAGTCTTCATTCAATGTGCATTTAATGGGTCAAATAAGGACACTCTTGATGAAACATTGAGCCATATATAACATCACCTTTTAACTAATTTGAACATCCACAATAAATTATGGCTGCATTTCATAACCGTTCATCAACCATCAGCTCCCAAGGAGAACAGCTGCGTTTTCTGAATATGGAATCTCTTGGAAAACCTGGCTGGTTTTAACTATGTGAAATGTGTTTTTATTGCAAACAAATGCAGCAAACATTGAAAAGTTTGGGGTTGTATTTTTTTTTAATAGCCATATTTCCACCAGTGCAGAGCACTGGTGGCATTTTCAGATGTGCAAAGGCTCCTCCTGGAGGTCACTTGTGTTGTCAGATGCCTTGCTCCACACTCAGGTGGGTTCCTGCCTGTGCCAGAAAACATACTTATGAAACAAACTGCTAAAAATACAAACACATGTAGCATCATTAAAAAATTCTTGCTGGAAAGCTCATTCCAAAAAGTTTCCTAACCTAACAGAAGTGTGTCTGTTGGTTTGGTTGTGTCTATAGAGGGAGAAAAGCTCAAGGGCAACTTTTGATGAAGCAGGAGACGGGACTTCTAGATGCTTAAAAATGCAGTTTATTTTATCTTCTACATGGAGCAAAAGCATGAGGTCTTTTACAGGTGTTGAAAGCATGGCTAGAAGTCATGAGACTTCTAGCTCACATGGTCTTTTAAAGACTTATTCACCAATGGAATATCGACAACTTGGATGTTTACACCATTAGACCAATAATAAGAAATTTCATCTAGCAATAATGTGACCTTTCTAGCCAATCTTGTTCTGTCACACAAATCTGTTCTACAGACTTCTTGTCACCTTTGTAGTTACTTCTATTCTCTCTATATCTTAAGCTCTAAACTCTGAACTTTCCTTTATCTAGCTCAACATGCCTCTATTTTGACTACAAATCCACACTCATGCTTCTGGCACCTAAGCTTGGAAGATTCTCCCAGGGCCTTAGCTCAAACTCTGTGTTTGGTTCTAAGGTCTAATGTTCTGAAAGCTCTCTGCATTTTGGATTCCAACACAGGAGGATGGAAAAGGTTTGGGCTTCAGTGAGTGCAGTGCCAGGAGCAGGATGGGGACTCCTGCCCACCTTCTCAGCTGGCCACAGCTCCTTGAGAGGAGTTCCTCCTCTAGCCCTTTGTATTTTGAGTTAATCAGCGATCCCAAGGGATGTGCAGAGAGTGGATAAAGCCTCCTGAGCCAGGAATTGGCATGGCAGAACAGCCTGCCCCAGGTACTTGCTCTGCATTGTGCACCATAATTGTGTGAGAGAAGGAGCTATTTTTCAGCAAGTGGCTATCGGATACTTCCCGTGCTGCATATCAACAACCAGATCTTGACCCAGAAATGTCAGTCCCCGCTCAGAGCAGACAAGGAAGCATAATTAGAGATGCTCTGGCAACGTATTTTAGCACTGACGGTGACAATGTTTAAATTTTTAATCAGGCATGTAACATAAAAAGCACATAACATGAAATGTGAAAAGAAAATTGGCAAATACCAACGTGCTGTTTGACACTTTATTTCACTGAAGGAAGTGAACATCAATAAACATTATTTATCATAAATGACAGAGAGGAAGGCGTGTTTCTAATAAAAACCTTCCCATTGCAAGGGGTGAATCTCATAAAAGCACCCTGACAGTACTGTAAAAGCCATGCTGGGGCAGACCACAAAAGGAAACACGAAAATATTTATTGGGAAGCTGTGATGTGCACCCAGATGTGTTCCCTCATGACAGCTGGTTTTGGGGGGCAAAGAGGGTGCAAGGACTTTCATCCAGATGCGTCACAGCTCTGAGTCCTACAGTAGGGGACACAAATGTACCTGCAGGTGTGATACAGCAAATGGCCTCAGGTTTGAGGGCTGACCCTTTGGGAAGTGCATCCCTTGGTGAGTTTTGCTTCAAGATGGCAAACACTGAGCCAGGTATTTCTAGCTGTAAATTAGGGACAAACTGAAGAGGTGGGGTGGGCTGGGTCCAGTGTGCTGACTCAAGGTGCAAACGGGGAGCTGCTCTGTGACCCCCTCACCCCAAAGCTCTTTCCGTTTTAGCAATGCCTGTTAACTTCACTGTCTCTGTAAACATTGTTGGCATTTTCTCCCGCCTAAACCCCCTCCCTCCCACCATCCCCACTGGATGTGGGCTCTGCTGAGTGAGGCCCCGTGGTGATCTGAGCCTGGACATGCACTGAGCTCGCTTCACAGGGTAGATGAATGCACCCAAAAATTACTTGAGGGAAGTGCCAATCCAAGTATGCCAAAGTTAGAAAAAGCCTGATTTAGGGCTATTCTGGTCACTTTAATTTGTCTCTGTCATATGCCTGAATAGAGAGTCAGTCTCCAACTGCATGATTCCAGCTGCTGCCACAAAAAAGTACAAACTTAAAGAAAACAACCCCTCTGTGCAGTGCACACTGAGGCAAAGAGTGTGTGGCTGCCTCTGAAGCCCATGAGAACACACATGCACATTCTGATAATTTCTCACTGTCCAAGCTCCTCTCTGCCTTGTTGACAGTTCTCTCTTTCCTTCCACTTGAAAATCCCCTTTTTTTCCAGCCCTATTCCCCAACATCTGCCTCCCTGATCCAAATTCCTGCCTTTGCCTCCTCACTGCCAGGTCTGGCTGGTGTCTGCAGCAGGGTTGTGTTTCCATGGTCTGTGCTGCTGAGATGCTCTGAGGAAGAGCTGGGAGCCTGGGAAGCCCTGCTCCAGTGCCAAAGCTGTGGGCTGCTCTTCTCTTGCTTGCTCTGATGGGATCATGGTGGCCTGGTTGATGGGAGATGTGAGGAGCAAGGTGCTATGTGCAGAAGACAGAGTTTTCAGAGGATGTTGGAGACAAACTCTAAAACCTCTAATTTTTTGTAAACTTCACCAAATCCAGACAGAGTCAAGAGGTCATTCCCTAAAGCAACAGAAGCCTCCCAGCCAAATTTTAAGCACAAACCATACTGAAGTGAGATCTCCTCAATGAGATTGTTGTGCGATTCTTTTTAATGTGGGCAAAAGAAAATATTTTGCCTTTTCTTTGTTTTAAGAAAAATGTGAATCCTCTCTTTTTCTTCTTTTTTTTCCTTCTTTCTTTTCTTCTTCTGAAATGCAGCAAGAGAATCCAGTTTGAGGCAGACAGTCATCATGGGACATTTCATCTAAAATGGGTAAAGGCTGGCAAAGATTTGGGCAACTGAAGGCAGATTGATGCAATGGGGAGTGTCAGAAGCTGAATTGTAGGCGCTGCTCTGCCCCACTTCTCATGGAATTCATAAATATGCTTTTCATGGGAGCCTGCCTGGGTTAACTCCTGGGCATTCACAAGCCTGTGTGTTGCTAATCATACCATCAATGGCTAAAATATCTCCATGTTTACTGAGGTTCATATTGCAATTTGGTGCCTCTGTTTTGTCCTGCTTGTTCTCTTTTGTTTTCCATTCCCGTCATGCTGTTACACTAATATTTTCCATCTTGGTTCCAAGGGCTGCCACCATTAGCTGCTGCACCACGTGAACATTTGTGTCTCTCCATCAGATTTGTGAGGAGGCTGCCATGGCATGGCCAGCTCTCATGGCAGTGTTTCCTGAGAGCAGATGGTGACAGCTCAGCGCTGTCACCCGAGGCAGCTGGGGTGAGTTCCCTCTCTTGGAAGCATGGACTGTGACCATGGCATGGCTGGAACTGATCAGAAAGTCTGGGGAATTTGGGAAAGAAAGAGGAAATCATGTTTTTTATCTGAAGATACGTAGTTTGGATTTATTTCAAATTGAGGCAACTGATGAAATGCTGCTGTCAGCCCTCACCACCCAGCAGGAGAAGCTGTTTCTGTTATCTAAAGGCATCACTGCACCACCCCAAATTAAGTTCCATCACACTGTGCTTGGTAGTTATGACAAAGGGTAAATTTGAGTCATGGAAGGAAGCAAGAGAGTTTGCTACTGGACTGTTAGTCCTGCTTTAAATTTCATGGAGTTGGTCAAGCACAAGACAGTTTTTGCTGGACTGAAATCATAGCTAAACCCCAGGAACTCATGTTTAACCCAGCTCTCTATCAGTTTTGGGGGCACTGGACTTCAGATTCTTACATTTGGACTTCACAGATCCTTACATTTGACTTCATGGGGATTTAGATACTGAAGGATTTGGGTCTTAACCTCTGCTCTAGTTTCCCAGCTGAAAGACAGTAGTAATATTTCTCTGCCATACAGCAGACTCACAGTGAGTAATTATTCCATATTTGTAGAGTACTTGGGGAAGAATGTGCTCCGTATTGCTGATATTATTAACTTCTGGAGCCCAAGATGGAACAGTGAAGTGTCTCCGTGCTGTGCAGGCCAGATAATCTTGAAATGTAAGGAATATTTAGAAGTTTTGACAGGAGAAACTCTCAGCAACCAAAAGAAATCCTCTCTCACAGCAAGGATTTGGGGAAATAATGTAGAAGCATCTACGCAGTCCAACCTCTTGTTGTAAAGTGTGTTTCCAGCCCACATCAAAGCTCTGTTTACTTCTCCTGTCAGATGATTTGGCGAGTGTTGTAGGGGGCTGGAGCACATCAGGGTGACAGAGTCAACTCACAGAAAGGACTTACTGAGGCAGCAGATGTGCAAGTAGAGGTCAGGGTTAGCATGGACAGGGCACAGGGTCGGGTGAGTGGATGAGAGACACACAACAACAAATAAATGTACTGTAGGACAGACATCCAGTCATGTCCTGGGCTGCATCAAAGGAGATGTGATCAGCAGGTCAAGGGAGGTGATCCTGCCCCTCTCTCTGCTCTGGTGAGACCTGGTGCACTGAGTCTAGCTCTGGAGTCCTCAGCATAAGAGGGATGGAGACTTCTTGGAATGAGTCCAGGGGAGGCCATGGAGATGCTCTGAGGGCTGGAGCCCCTCTGCTCTGGAGCCAGGCTGGGAGAGCTGGGGGTGCCCACCTGGAGAGGAGAAGGCTCCAGAGAGAACTGAGAACCCCTTGCAGGGCCTAAAGGGGCTCCAGGAGAGATGGAGAGGAACTGGGAACAAGAGACGGAGGGACAGCACACAGGGAATGGCTTCCACTGCCAGAGGGCAGAGCTGGGAAGGAATTCTAGGCTGTGAGGGTGCTGAGGCCCTGGCACAGGGTGCCCAGGGAAGCTGTGGCTGCCCCTGGATCCCTGGAAGTGTCCAAAGCCAGGATGGAGGGGGCTTGGAGCAACCAAGTAGAAATTGTGCCCTGGATTACGGGGGCTTCATTCTGCTCCCCATTCCTGTCTTCCGACGCAAGGGGCTGGGTGTCTGCAGAACAACTGCCCATGAACAGCTGAGGCAGAGAAGCCATTGAGCACCTCAGCCTTTTCCTCAGCCTTTGTAACTATGTCTTTTTCCCATTCCTGCTGGGAAGCTGTTAGGTATTGAGGTACTTAACATAAAATTTTGAATTTCATTGTTTGCATTGGAAATCGTGACCTGGCTCACTTTGAGGCATTTAAAATGAAGATCAGGGTTTTTTTTCCTTTTCTTGTTTTTATATAATTTTTGATAATTTCCTGTTGCCTTGTGCTATTTTAAGATGTTTAACTTAGTAGCTCCAGAAGAACCATTCACAAATAGTGTAGATCTGTGTTTTGAAAGTTTAACATACACTATCCAATGAACATTTACATACACCACTGAAATCCGACATTTGGGAAATTAAAACAACAAAACTTGATTGCATATCATGATTTCATATTTTGCAGATGTTAATATTTAATCATATGCAGAGCCATTTAGCTTAAGTGCATTAATGTAACTCATTTAAAAGAGGCCAGTAATTGTCCTATTAACTCCCAGCCTGGATGTTATCCATGCTGCCCTGCTGGTAAGGCCAGAGGGAGAGTCTCCTATTGGCACCCACAGAGATTGCTCTGATCTGTTGAAAATCCTGTTAAAATCTAATTACTTAGGAGAATAGGCTAGGGAATATCTAATGAGCTTCAGGAAACCCACTGAAAGAAATTCTCTTTTAATACAGACTGAAACATCTTCTGTGTTTCAATTACAGTGGTACCACATGAACATAATTACACTTGTATAGAACGGGACTTGTCTTTGTTGTTTTAATTACATATCACTAGATTTTTCTTAGTCATGGAGAAAAATAATTTGATTCCCCATACAGGTTAAATGTTGATGAAAAGCTGAGTGTTAAAATAAATGTAATCTCTGTTTATGATAATTTCTTCTTTGTTTTGTGAGGAAATGTTAGTCAAAGCGGGTCACTGAGGGAAGCTGACTGACCAAACACACACTGGGGAAGCCCCAGGAAGGTGGAGATGTTGTACCAATGAGAAAGATTTCAGAGAAGGTCACTCACTTTGCCAGCATGAAATTTGGCCTTACTTTTGTTATGGTAATTGAAGCTGTTGACATTAAGCTCACAGTAAAATCTCATAGCAGCAGCAGCGCCACAACAGGCTCCTTGTACCAACAGGGGGGACTATTTGCAATTTCTTCTGCTTGCAGTCTCTAAAATTTTTTAATTTGAAAATTTCAGTGCTAATGTGACCAAAATTATCACTGACGGCTTTCTGCAGTGACACAAATGGTTCTATTTCTGCCCAAGACATCAGAACAGGCTCCCCAGAGAATGGGCACAGCCCCAAGACTTCCAGAGCTCAAGGAGTGTTTGGACAACACTCTCAGGGATGCACAGGGTGAGATTGTTGGGGTGTCTGTGCAGGGATGGGATTTGGGCTCGGTGGTCCTTGTGCATCCCTTCCACCTTAGGATATTCTGCGGTTCTATGGCTCTAATCCATGGACCTGCATGGCCTCGCTCTGTTGGGGAATGAAGAGCACGGAATTCCTCATGGGTTTGGCTCCTTTGTTGTGGCCACCAACAATGCTAGAATCAGAGCAGGCGATCCAGATAGCCTGGAGCATTCTGCTGCTGCTGCGTTAAGTGGGCTTTCTGTGGAGAATCCACTGAAATTAACGGGATTGAACCCTGAGGAGACAGTGTGGGCACAGAGGAGGCTGGACACCATGTCTGGCTGCCTGCAGGAGCAAGCTGAGGGGTAAGGAATATTCCCCACATTATTTCTGCCTTGGCACATGGTCACACTGGTCCCAGAGAAGGGGTGGCAAAGAAGCCAGTGCAGGAGTAGGTGCAGGATAAACCCATCACCATGCACGGCCCCAGGTCCCTCACGCGCTGTGAGGCAGTGGGGAGGCGGGAAAACGGAGAGGCGGGAAAACGGAGAGGCGGGAAAGTGGAAAGGCAGGAAAACACTTCCTTCACACAGGATCTTAAGCTGCCATCAGTCTGTTGTGAGGAATCCTGTGTGAGAACGTGACTCCTACACAGCCTGGCTGCCCTGAGGAGAGGAGAGAGGCTGAGAGAAGCTGAGGAGAGGCAGGCGCCATGTTGGGTGCCTGAGGGTTCGTGAGGAGACAAGCGGCCATGGCTGTTCCAGGTAGGTTTGCCCATTCTGTGTCGAGCAGTACTGAATCAAAGAATCACAGAGCTGATGGGTGGGAAGGGACCCTCAAGGATCATCTAGTCCAACTTTTGAACCTGCACAGACACCCCAACAATCCCACCTTGTGCCTGAGAGCATTGTCCAAACCCCCCAGGACCTCTGGCAGCCTTGGGGCTGTGACTGTTCCCTGAGGGTTCAGTGCCCAACCACCCTCTGAGGGAAGAACTTTTTCCTGATATCCAGCCAAAACCTCGCTGTCACCACTTCGGGCCATTCCCTCAAGTCCTGTCCCTGGTCACACAGAGCAGAGATCAGTGTTTTCCCCTCCTCTACCCCTCGCAAGAAGCTGTAACTGCATTGAGTCTCCCCTCAGCTGAAAGGACCAAGAGGCCTCAGCCTCTCTTCACATGGCTTCCCCTCACAGCCCTTCGCCATCTTTGTTGCCTTCCTCTGGACGCTCTCGAATGCTTTAATATCTTTCTCATGGAGCCTGGCTGGATGTGCAGGTTGGTGCTGGGACTGGCAGAGGTGCCCTCAGGGAGCTGACTGCCCTGAGCTGGGAGATGCTTTGCCATTCCAATATGGGGGCTGACTGTGTGGTCCCACAGAGTGGGGGGTGTGAGGGGGGATTCTCCTCCTCAGATGTGGCACAAAGCTACAAACAGAAGTAACACAGACTAACACCTGCTGTCCACCACCTCAAGCTCCCACACAGGGTTTTAACTATTGTAGTCAGTTTGGTGGAGAGTCAGGGCTGTGGAATAACTTAAAAAACCTTGGAAGAGGCCGCTATGAGCAGAAGCAGCCTTTGGGGCTATTCTGACTTCACAAAAAGTTGGACTAAAGGTTGCAAAATGAGGGATCCATGTACAAAACCTTAATTCTATTTTCCTTGTTTCAGATTGTGCACAACCTTAGAACTGAGATGCTGGTTTTGCTTCAGAGGTCACCCCAATGTCTTCCTCTCTGAATGGCAGCCCAAGGAAAGCTGACAGAGGTAGTGTGCACAATTCCTATGAGATTAATATCTGATATGGAGCTCTATGTTTTAATTTCCTGAATTTTTTAATGACTGAACACATTTTACAAGTGTGACTCTCTTGCTTATGAAAATAATTTAATACTGCTACACAGATAAAGAAATGGAAAACTCTAACAAACTCAATTCTGGATGATTCCAATAGTATTTCTAGTGAAGACAAAGTAGTCCTATTTTGTTAAGATGTTGGGGGTTTAACATGAAGGTCAGAGAATAAGTTGCAGAGACACAGGTTTATAAATTTTTACTCTTTAAAAAGATTTTCTTTGAAATTTAAGTGATAAATCTTTGTCCAACACGTTGTAAACATATTTACTGTGTTCCTTCCAGCTATCAAATACAGTTGAGTGGGAATGCATCCATTATATTTGGTGTTAATGGAAGTGAGGTATTCATTTGACTGCATCCAGGAGAAAAATGTGCTTCCTCAAGCTGAACTCCCACTCATCTGCCTGGAATTTGAAGGCCAAGTGCCCTTATAAGTCCCATGTAAAATTTACCTGTGATATTTCTCACTGCACCCATTTAAATAGTTTTTATACTATTAAGATGCACATTTGGCAGGGAGAAGGAAATGAACTCAGGGAAAAATATTAAGATTTGGCTGAACTGTAAACTCTATATCAGGAATTGGGCCAAACTTTGATTTTGCCCTTTTCAAACCACAAAAGGGGACTTAGATTTTCAAATTCTGAGGCTCTGCTTGGTGTGGAATTGCAGAGTTCTCAAAAATCCTAGCCAGCCCCTCAGTTTGGAAAACCCTTGGGGGTGATCCTGGCACAGCTTGAGTTAGAGTGAGAGCTAAAGAACCAGAGGAACCTCCTAGGCACTGCAGTCACATTCAGTGAGTGATTTTAATTTAAACTTCTGCAGTCTCTTTCCTGAGTCTCATCCTTAAAAGGTGTCAGATAAAAAAGGTTATTCTACCTACAGAGTGAGCAAAGGAGTTTGGGGACTGCAGAGACTTGGGGAAAGATGAAACTTGTAGACAGGAGGGGGGAAAAAAAAGGTCAAAAGTGGAAAGGAGGGAGGAAAATGGCTACTGTGAAAGACAGAAAAAATCACTGGAAATGTTCCCACCCCCAGCCAGTATCCTGGCTCCAGTTCTGAGTCAAGTCCTCTCTTTGGAAAAAGAGCCAGCCAGAGTACATTGCTGCCTGAGCCCGAGCGAGCACGTTATAAAAATGGAGAGTAGCATGTAAATCATTCATGGGGACGGGGAAATAAATAACCCTTTATGCCCATATAAATACTTATCAGATGTTCATAAGGGGAATTTACATGGGGTTTTATTCAGTACTGTCAGCCATTCCTCTGTCTTCCATCATTCCTGCCGTGAAGACAATTCAAAATATGGTGGTGGAGAGAGCAACCTCTCCACCAGCGGATCCGCGGCACATCATGAGGAAAGCTCTGAACTTGCCCTCAGTGCTGCTGTTATTTTTATTATGGCTCTCAGCCGAGTGAGATCATTCTTCCTGGTTTGCCTCCCAAGAAATAATGGGAAGCAGTATGTTTAGCCAGTGGATTGATTCAGTGATCTATTAGTATAATCCTGACTCTGCCAATCATCTACCGGGTGACTGCAGGCGAATCACGTCACTTCTTTTGTGCCTCTGTTTCCTCTCTGACCTTCTGCCTGTCCTGTTTATTTGGACTGTAAGTTATTGAGGGCAAGGGCTGCCTCTTGCTGTTTGTGTGGGCCAACCATGTCTGGGGCTCTGGGACCTCTGTGAGGCTCCATCTCCAAGCGGTGCTGCATGTAAATAACAACATTCAGCTCCTCCTCTGGAGGTCACAGAAACAGAAGGAGTTGGCAGTTGTGTAAACTGGTGGCAAACTAGAAAGATATGAGGAAAAAGAGCCTCTGCCATGAGCTTTTCCTGCTGGTGCTAAACTGTGTGTGCCAGACACAGAGCAGAAAGGTGTTCCCTGCCCCACAGATCATGATGTGAGTCCACTCTGGCCATCACGGGCTGCCCAGGGGGCTCAGCACCAGGATTCATGACTCAGGACACTTCCAGAACATCCCACACACAGCAACGAGGCAGATCCACGCTGTGTGGCAATCGGAAAGTGACTTACTTGGTGCAAAATTAGCCCAAATTATGTGGTGTTTTATTGCATCTGCTGTGAGTGAGGAACTCCTGTGGGCCAGGTGGAAAACTGTGGCAGCCCAGTCTTGGGTTGTACAGCTGAGCCCTGGGGTTATAGCTATAATTCCCAGAAGGATTAGGTTGAAAACTCTTTTGGGTTTTGGTCAGAGATCCATTCCTGTCACCAGGGCTACACCAGAGGTGTCTCTCATCAATGGCAGTGCTGCCTTTTCCCAAGGGTCCTTTTAACCATCATTTTGATTTTGAAGCCCCTCTTCTAGGTTCAGGAGTGACACCAGCATAAGGTAAGTTTTGGTTGTGCTTGGTGTTCCCTCAGTGGACAATTCCTCATGGCTACTGCTGAAAACTTGGTAAGTGTTTTTACAGCTTTATTTTTGATAAGCCTGATGCTTTTTCTGAGCTATTTCAGACATCAGATTCTGGAAATGTCTGAAAGTGTCTCTGTTCTGTTTTGGTGGAGATCAGCAACGGGGATGGAGTGTGAATCCCACAGTAGAGCCTGGGATTGTCTTTGCCTCACTGATTCATTTCTAGTCCCTGGAAAAGGCAGTCCAAAATATGAAAAGAAGGGGATGACCCTGCATTTTCCCCCACAGCTTGTAGTATGAAGCTTTTAATATGATTTTTTTCATCATATTGCTGTATTTATGTAATTCAGCTGCATATTTCAGAAATTACTATTAATTCTTAACTATAACCCAATAGTTAAGGTCAATTTTGGTTTTTGGATCATCCAATTCCGTTACCATTTACTTGCAATTCTGAAAACAAAATTTGACCCATCAGGAGCAAAAACATGACAAGTTATGTCCCTTTGTTAAAAATGAAATAAGAAACTTGAGATGATAGATGTTGTTTGATATTTTCCTGATGGAATGATTTATTAAAATTGGAGCTAGGGATATTCAGAGGTAAAGGAATCTTCTGAAATCATAGGGTGCAAGTATGTTATAAGCAATAATTTGGGTAGTTATAAACCTGCTGAATGGGAATTTATGGAAGCAGATCCTACTAGTTTTAATGGCAGTAGCAAGCATAAATCCCTGTGCAAGAAGATTAAACTGAACTCTCCAGTTTTAATTATTAGTGACATCACTTTTTTATTTGTCACGGGTCCTTCTTGGTAAGGGAGCCTCAGCACAACTCTTCAGGCAGACTGGTGAGCAAAGGTTTGTGAGAGCAGCAAATGCCTCTCCTTTTTTGAAAACCACCTCCAAACTGCATTATTTTTATCCATCCTCCACAAGTCCTGCTCAGAGCCTGTATTTGTAACATTAAAAAACGCTGCAAAATGAGACTGTGGCTGTGGTGAGCTGCCCCATCATTGCCACAGCACCTGAGGTCCTCCACGAGGCACCACCAGCTCATAAAGGTGTTGTTCACACTGCACTGAGAAAAAAGGACAAACCCAGCCTGTAAACCTGGACTAAACATCCTCAGCTGACATAAATCAGAAATATCCCGTGGAAAAACTTCAGTCAGTTTATTAATTCACCTTAATTTTATGGTGTTACACTTATTTCTGCCAGTCTGCCCCATCACTTTTGCCATTGGCAAAGACTGACAATAGTTAAAAGCTGACAGATTTTTATTATATGTATTTATACATAAACATGTGTTCTACATGTTCTGCACAGGAAACATAGAGCCAAACACTTGGAAAGCACTGGTTTGAAAGTTAAAGCAAATTTAAGCCTGAAATCCAAACATTGATTAAATATTAAAAGGTTAGATAAATAACTTTTTAATTAATTGTGTGTCTATATGCATATGTGTGTCTTTTATTTCTTGGTGTGTTTCCTTATAACACCTTTGCCTAATATCTGAGATAATTATTGCCTTTCTCTGAAATCTGTGTATTTTCAATTCTTGCAGAAAGATAAATCAGACAGAAACATAAACATAAAATACAGTGGTTAAATGTAAAAAATTAAGTACCTGGAATCAAAAATAGAAAGATCATTGCTCTGAAATTAGAAGAGATTCATCAAAGTAAAAGTAAAAACTGTGACTAAGGACTATGAAAATATAAAGGGATTGACATATGTGGTAATAGGGCAATTAAATCCTTAGCTTTTTCACTGTGATGATTTTATAGCATCTTCTTGCTGTTGCCAGTTTGGAAGCTGCCAGCAAATATTTTCTTAATTGCAAAAGGAGACAATATGTGTCCCACTGTTTCATTCATAACATTTGATTAAGTTAAAGAGGCTGCACTTCTATCTGGGAGAACAAAGAGTTGGTGACGGAAACAGCAAAGACACATTGTGCATTTGAAAAAAGATCCCAGGAACAAATGATTAACCAGAAATTTTACAGGGGAAAAAAAAAGTCTACTTGTCTTGACAGAATAGCCTGATCCTGTAATAAACCCTCCCAAAGTCAACAGTTCATAAAGTCTTTTGTTCTAGTAAAAGGGTCTTTAATTTTTAACACAAACTCACACTTTGGTATGCATGAGCTTAAGTAAAATTAGAAGACATGTATATAATAGGATTTAATGGATTATCATCTGCATTTTCCAAAGATGTCAGCTTCTCTCGGCTCTGATGGAGTAGCACTTAATGTAAATTTAATTTGAAGTGATGTATGGAGGGCTTGAGGTGGTACTCTGTGATTCCCTAACTGCCTGGAGAGGCTCTGTGGGTAGCATCTGGATTTGGCTGCTCCACATGCCCAGCAGCATCTACTAACTAGGATTAATGAGGTGGCCTGTTCACCAGTGATCCAAAGGAGGTATGCTACATTTACTCCCAACAATATGAATAGGAGGGCCAGTTTCCTTTGGGGGCACGCTGTTTGATGAAACTTAATGATGGTCTAGATATTAGGTGTAATAAATATACTGTATAGAAAGCACTTTTGCTTTGTCAGATTTAAATGTTATTTAATCATAAAATGGTGTTTGGCTTAGTGGGGCTGAGTTAAAGCTCGTAATGGCCTCAGATGACACCTTTAAAGCTAATATTTTGCCTGAGCTGGGAAATAAAGTACCAACACAAAAGATCTAGTATTTACCTTTGAGACAATTAATTTAATTTTTTCAGTTTGGGGGAGAGAGAGAGGAAATCTCTGCTTGCTTGCAAAGTTGTGAGACGGTCTTTAAAAATATCTTTGCTCTTACCTCAACGTGTTTGTGTAGAAATCAACAGCTATTAACTTTTAGGCAAAACTTCTCTGTGTGGTCTCAGCCTCATTTACGTGTCAGAATTGTATTTTGCCTTTGTGTCTAACTGAGCATTGAATGAATTCTCAGCTAATTTCAAATTCCCTTTGTCATCATGGTTTCCAGCCAAAAGTCTATAATAAATGGTCAGAAGATGAGCTGAGACTGAATGAATAGTGAGTGGTATTCATCAGCCAAACATAGAGTCCAGATCCAATTATATGTATTCATTAAGTGATAATGATATCATGGTCTTTAACTAGGAAGAAAAGAGTGTAATTGAATAATAACAGTTGTACAATCCCAGCGGAACACACTTTCCATCCCAGCACAGCGACCCTCGGGGATGATGCAGAATTGATGGAATTCTATTACTCTTTGATAGATTTATTATGAAGGGCTGAGTGGACTTGCTACTCCACTTTGTCACTCACACTAATCAGTATCGTAAGGCCCCGAGCGTGCAGGCTTTTGTATCCCTTTGACAAAGACAAGGTTAGGGGAGGATGACAGACACCCAGACCTTTACAAACCCATACCGCAAGATGAAATGGGCCAGCTGAGCTCTGAGCTGGGACAGAATTTTAATTTGTTTATCAATGGCTCACATGTGCAACACCATAAGGATATTTGTCAGAGGAGTAACACTGAAGCTAAACTCTTTTGTTTGGCAAGTGGAGCTTGGAAAAATATTTATTGAACTGTAAAAAACAGGGTAAATGAAAGGAAGGTGAAAAGTCTAAATGGAGTGGAAAATAACTTGCATTACTGTGCATAAAGTATGAGGAGGATGGGTATCTTTGTCTGTTTTTGTTTGTTTCTGTTGAAGAAAATTTGCTCACTAACTACAGTCTGATCTCTCTTTGATTTAGATTCTGGGGGGGACTCAGACAAAACACAAGTGAGCAAAATGAATTTCAAGTGTTGCTTTTTATTGCTGTTTATTTATAAGAAGCTTCCAGTTCAGGCAGATGGATTGCTCTCCTGCTTTTTCACTATTAAAAAACCAGCAAAGTAAATAAAATACCCTGGCCTTAAAAGCTGGAACTTGTAAATACAGTCTTGGATTTATAAAAACAATCTTGTACGTGTTCAAGCGTGGCTGCTTCTCCTATCCATCGTTCCCATTCAAATGCAGGCAATGGGCTCTGTCAGCATGGTCAGTAGCTATCAGAGCCCTCTGGATTCAGGGAAACAGACAATTTGTTGTGCTTCTGATCCCAACAGGAGCTGCAACCAGCATTGGCATAAACAAGGCAGTGCATAGGAGCCTGCTGCCAGGGTTTGTTTTTTGTCAGTGTTGTTGAATGATAGATATTTCCATCCTTTTCTTTGCTCTGAATTGCTTTCCCTTGGCTTTTTTTAGCGTGGCATTCTGCATTCTAAGAGGCACTTGACAATTCAGTGTCTGGGTCCAGCGTCCCTGTCCATAAAAACAAGGAAGCTGAGCAGAGCTGTGTCCTGTGTGGAACTGCCACGCCAGTGCCTCTGCCCCTGGTTGGGATTTGTGTCAGAGGCAGCACAGTCAGCTGTGACCACAGCAATTGCCTGAGCTGGCACTGACTGTGGGCAACGAGGAGCAGGGATACCACTGACCAGAGCAGAAAACATTTAGGACAACCTTAGTTTCCCACATTTTGTGCTGTGGGTTTTCTTTGCAGGGCTCTTCTCCCACAGAAGCTCTTTTTTCCCCTCTCCAGCCAGAAGCACAATTGTGGGGACGTGGCTGTGGAGCTTGGTGGCCCTGCTGGGTCCATCTAAACAGCCAACTCAGGGTGCATCTGGAGCCTGGGAGGACCTGCCCACGCTGGGGGTTACCTTGCCAACAAAATCAGCGAGGGGAAGATGCCCCAGGTCTGAGCATATGCAGCGATCCCAGCACAGAGCTGCTGGCTGGCTGCTGCTTGGGTCTGGTGCCCAGGCACAGCCTGATCCCGTACCAGCACGGCTACTGAGTGGTTTATGTTTTGTCTCTCTTCTTCCCTCTGCATAAGTAATTCTGAGGCCAGGCACTGCATCCTTGCTCTCTTCCAGGACCCGCCACATCCATAAACTCCGCGCTTACTGGGGTTCACTGAATTTATTTGGTTAAGGTTCCTGGGAGTGAGTGAATATTTCAGAACTGAAAATGACTGTGCTACAAATCAGACCCCCATGACAACAGCCCTTCCCTTGCACAGTACAGCCTTGTGTCTGCTTTTGGGTTGGATGATGACAGCTTTTCCCATCCAGGCACTTTTTTTACTTCTTCATCCTGCACAGTCATGGCCACGATGAACAGATGGCAGCGTTTTGCATCTGTTTTGCAAGAGGAAGTCCTGAAAATCCTGTAAATGGAGCACAAGAAGGGTAATCCTTTTCAGTGCCAAGTGTGGTGATGACAGGATGGAATCTCACAAGCCTCCGTTGCCTCTCCCAGGGGCTGCCACAACTGCCTGGGAACAGCCACCTCCTGCCCGGCTCTCCTTCCTCGGCACGTGGTGATCAACAGGCGCAATCAGGTGCAGGAGGTGTGACCAGTCCTGCTCCCTAGGGACGGTCCCCGCAGAGCAGATGTCACCAGCAGCTTTTAGCTGCCTGCCCCGGGAACCCCTCGGTGTCTGCCCAAAGACCCGACTGCCCTGCACAGGCTCCCTGCCTCGCCGCCAGATGGGCACAGGCGTGGGCAGACCAGGGACTGCGAATGAGCAGGGAATGTGCTGGAGCTGGGCAGGCTGAGCAGCAGCAGTGGCACGGGGAGAGCAGGGAATGTGCTGGAGCTGGGCAGGCTGAGCAGCAGCAGTGGCACGGGGAGAGCAGGGAATGTGCTGGAGCTGGGCAGGCTGAGCAGCAGCAGTGGCACGGGGAGAGCAGGGAATGTGCTGGAGCTGGGCAGGCTGAGCAGCAGCAGTGGCACGGGGAGAGCAGGGAATGTGCTGGAGCTGGGCAGGCTGAGCAGCAGCAGTGGCACGGGGAGAGCAGGGAATGTGCTGGAGCTGGGCAGGCTGAGCAGCAGCAGTGGCACGGGGAGAGCAGGGAATGTGCTGGAGCTGGGCAGGCTGAGCAGCAGCAGTGGCACGGGGAGAGCAGGGAATGTGCTGGAGCTGGGCAGGCTGAGCAGCAGCAGTGGCACGGGGAGAGCAGGGAATGTGCTGGAGCTGGGCAGGCTGAGCAGCAGCAGTGGCACGGGGAGAGCAGGGAATGTGCTGGAGCTGGGCAGGCTGAGCAGCAGCAGTGGCACGGGGAGAGCAGGGAATGTGCTGGAGCTGGGCAGGCTGAGCAGCAGCAGTGGCACGGGGAGAGCAGGGAATGTGCTGGAGCTGGGCAGGCTGAGCAGCAGCAGTGGCACGGGGAGAGCAGGGAATGTGCTGGAGCTGGGCAGGCTGAGCAGCAGCAGTGGCACGGGGAGAGCAGGGAATGTGCTGGAGCTGGGCAGGCTGAGCAGCAGCAGTGGCACGGGGAGAGCAGGGAATGTGCTGGAGCTGGGCAGGCTGAGCAGCAGCAGTGGCACGGGGAGAGCAGGGAATGTGCTGGAGCTGGGCAGGCTGAGCAGCAGCAGTGGCACGGGGAGAGCAGGGAATGTGCTGGAGCTGGGCAGGCTGAGCAGCAGCAGTGGCACGGGGAGAGCAGGGAATGTGCTGGAGCTGGGCAGGCTGAGCAGCAGCAGTGGCACGGGGAGAGCAGGGAATGTGCTGGAGCTGGGCAGGCTGAGCAGCAGCAGTGGCACGGGGAGAGCAGGGAATGTGCTGGAGCTGGGCAGGCTGAGCAGCAGCAGTGGCACGGGGAGAGCAGGGAATGTGCTGGAGCTGGGCAGGCTGAGCAGCAGCAGTGGCACGGGGAGAGCAGGGAATGTGCTGGAGCTGGGCAGGCTGAGCAGCAGCAGTGGCACGGGGAGAGCAGGGAATGTGCTGGAGCTGGGCAGGCTGAGCAGCAGCAGTGGCACGGGGAGAGCAGGGAATGTGCTGGAGCTGGGCAGGCTGAGCAGCAGCAGTGGCACAGTGAGCAGGGAATGTGCTGGAGCAGTGGCACAGCGTCCCTCACTCAGAACGCCCCCAGCACAGGGGGACAAGAGCAGATCCAGCTGAGGGGCAGTCACTCTGTGCTGCCAGAGGAGGCCATGGATTGGGTCTCTTGGCACTTACACCCCCTGAGGTCAGTGCAGCTCCCCTGATACTGCTGGAGCTGAAGGCAGAATCAGCCCCCCATGATTTTCAGAGGTTTTGATCCAGGCAGAATTCACCTCTGGATACAGATATGCTCAACAAACAGGCCAACAGGAGTCATTCAGCCGGGTCTTCCTTTATGGCAGATGTGAAAATAATGATTTTTTTGAGCTGATGTTTTGCAATAGATAACATCAAGCTCCTTGAAGAGCAAGGATCCATGCTCTAGGAGAGTCCAGCTGTAGGGAACAATCTGTTCCTTTGGGATCTCCTCAGTGCTGTAGTGGAGAAGCCCCAGCCCTGCTGGCATGGCTGGTCCAGGCTCCTCGTGCTGCAGCTGAGTGAGGATGTCTGCAGCTCTGCTGGCAAAATGGCGTGGAACCTGTTCCTGTGCTTGTCCCGGGATTTACTTCCCACAAGACAGTACAGTGTACACTAGCTGACTTATCTGTGAACCATGGAAACATTTTGAAAAGGTAAAGCAGACAGTACACTGAAGAATCATTTGTCACAAGTAATTGCAGGCAGTCAGAAAGAGCAGGGAGAGTATATGAATCATGACGTAAAAACAGTGAAGGGCAGGCATTTAGTCTGGTCTGTGGCTATAAGTGCAGTGACACAGGTTAGTCCTGGCATGATATACAAATGTTATGTGCAGAGGGACAAGTACAATGAATAAAGAATCCCCGTTTTCTCATTATCTCATGCAGCAGAGAGGTTTTTTACTTCACACATAACTCATAACTTTTAGTAGGCAGGAGATGGCTACATTGAATTAGTGGGAACATTTTGTTTCCTGAATTTAAATATTCTCCCTGTGACAATTTATTTCTAGTGTAAAATCCTGGTAGGATGCAGAGAGACAGGGAAATTTGCCCGAGCTGCCATTTCAGCTGGCCAGGGCTGGGGCTGGGCACCACAGACCCACCACCACCACCAGAGTCTGGCAACTCGACTGTGGCAATCCTGACAGACCATCAGGGAAAAATATTGATCAGGTTTGGCAATTTCCTGGGCAATAAACAGGGGAAGAGCTCCAAATAAGGAGTATTAGGGGAAAAAAAATGGTGTAAAGAATTAGAAACAAACAAGACAACACTTTTTGTTTTTCTTTACACTTTTGCTTCACAAATGGGTGTTTCCATTCTGAAATATTAAAAATAACAAAATCCATGCAACTTAAATAAGGAGAGAGGTGTATTTGGATCTAGAGGGAAAGCTATCATTGGAAAGGGAACAGCTGAGTGAGTAATCATGTACAACGCTATTGCTTATGAATTTGTTATAAAGGTAGACAGGAGTGGGAACTTCTTAGCTCTGCTTCAGGAATTTATTATTTATGGGCAAACACATGCATGATACATAATAACTTTTAGTCGTTCTGTAATTCTCTCCACTCAGACATCTCAAAATTATCTGTAAATGCAGGTAGAGTTATTAGCTCCTTCTCAGAGGCTGGCCAGCAGCTGTCCATGAGGAATGGCTGGGTGGAGGTGCAAATGTAGGACCTTGGAGTTCCAGTGCAGAACTGGACAAAACATCTGTGAGAGGGGGATAAATTGATTTCTCTCACTCCAGTTTTGCATCAAGGTAACTCAAAGGCTTGGCACTTCTGGTTCACAGTCCAGTTCGGGTTCAATCAAAGGAGTTATCACCATTGTTTCTCCCCCATAAAAAGGCGATAGCCTAAAATATTTGTGTAATCATGTGAATAACAAAAAATATTTTAAAGTATCCACAACCTACCAAAAATAAATGGTACTGAGTAGTGGAATAAGAAATTAATGGCTGAGCTTGATCATGGAGCAGTCCATCAGCTTTCCCCTTTCTGCTGCCAGCCACTTGTCCTGGTGATTCCTGTAAATGAGCAGCCCAAGCTGAAAGTTCTCATTTTCAAATGAAAATGGGAGGGGAAAAAGTTCCAAAAGAAAGTTGAAATATCCTGGTTTGACATTTTCAGAGCAAAAAGTGGAAATTTCAAATGTTGAAATTACTTTTCATTTCAAATATTCAAATTCTGTATTATATTTGAATGTTGTTAAGAGATAAAAAGGTCAAATTCTAAAAGGCCATGTTAGAATTATTGTTTCAATTTTGCACTGAAACTATTTCCCATGTTGTACAAATTTTCTTTCATTGAAAATTTCAGGTTTCATTTCTGATTGTAACAAAGACAAATGTTCAAACTTTAAAATCCTCTGCTCAGCTCTTCTCTCTCTTTCCTCAGAATAGTTCTCAGGCTGAGTTGTGAGAAGCCCAGTGGAATCAGTCAGAAATTTTTAGGAACCAAAAAATATTCTTAAACCAAGCCATGAATTTTTTTGAATTTTTTGGAATTCACCAATAGAATCGATGAATTAGAACTTTCTGTTGATGGGTAAAATAATAAATAAATCCTGAGCTTCATCAAGTCAGACAGGAAAAACCAAACAGTCCCCATTTTCCTCAAGTTTTTTTTCTTTATAAAGAAAAAAAAATAGGATTCAAGGATATTTATAGAGGTATTTGTGTATGTTTATTTTCTAAAGGTCAATTTCTACTTTACTCTAATTACCAGGCTTCCATTTCCAGTCTTGAGATTACAGACATCAATCCCTACAGTTGTACCTCCTTTCCTTTTTGTCTGGAATTGGCTGTTATCTCACCTGTCCTCTCTCATGAAATGTGGATTTTCCTGGCTCTGATCTTTGCTGTAATTGGGTTATTGTCTGGTTATTTCTGTCTTGGCTTACTGCGATGGGGTAAATCTGCAGAAGACCCCAACTCTGAACTTTGGTGGAACTGAAATCTTGCCTTCATCTGGTGAGAAATCTCACCTTGATCTGTGCATTCAGCACAAAATTCTGTAACTCACTGGTTTTTTTCCTTCTCCTCCACGCCGTGTTCCTCCTTTGTCAGACAGTTGCAGTAGCTGCCTCTGAAGTGAAGGACCAAGCTCCAAATCTTCCTGTTTTACAAGGGAAAAGAGATTTGGAATGTCAGGTCTTTTTCAGCCTTAACAATAACATCACTGCCAGCAACTCTATAACAAGGACTGTTATACTCCCACTCCTACTTAGTGGCAGAAATTGGGCTGCTTTATGTTCCTGCTCAGACATTTCCATTCATCTCTGCCTCGCTTTTAATGGCCCAATCTGTACGGCTCTCGTTAGGCAGTGTTTACATTCATGGTCCATTTGGGTGGAACGATTTCTCACCTGAGAGCTGCACAGCCACTCTCCTGCCTGGGGCTTGTGCTCCGACTGCGTTTTGTGCTGAATTTGGCCGTGGGTGGCCTCGTGTTTTGGGATATTGGTGGGTCTAAGGGCTGGGTGCTGTCGTGGCAGCCCCAGCCTGGCGCAGGGTGAAGGGTACAGGCAGGTGCTGTAGCTCAGCACTGTGGCACTGTGAGCTGCTTGTGGAAGGGTGCCTGGCACCTGAGTGTACTCAGGGTGCACTTGTCTTGGTTTGAAAGATAGGTGTTTGTTAAGGAAGGCAGGAGTCTCTTGGAATGGAAAATGTAAACCCCCTTCTTCTGAATTTTTATAATTTTGAACTTAAAGGGCTCTCAGGCAAAGATATGAGGATAGGAATAACAGTTCTTTACTAGTAGGTATAAATAAAATAAAACAAAAAACCAATAAACTATAACTTAATAGGAAAATTAGAATAAGACGCAGTATTATAAAAAAAACCTGACAGAACTAGAATATAACCTGATGCCTTACAACACAATACAACACCAGTCAGGGTGTTGGTAGCAGTCCAATTTAAATGGTAGCTGCAGTCCTGGAGTGACAGATGGGGTTTTGTTGAAGTAGTGATTCTGTAGAAAGGTGAAGTTTTCCTCTGACAGTTTAGTGGTGATGTAGAAGGGTCTGATCTTCCTCTGGGAATCCAGTGGAAGAAAGGCTTCTCCTCTGGGGGTCTAGTGGAGAAAGGCTGCTTTTTTGGGAGTTTAGTGGAAGAAGGCTGCCTGTGGTGTTTCTAGATTTCAGATTATATCCACGTAGGGATCTTTGGCTCTTCCCCTGGGCAGAGCATCTCCCAGTGGGANGGTTTTGTTGAAGTAGTGATTCTGTAGAAAGGTGAAGTTTTCCTCTGACAGTTTAGTGGTGATGTAGAAGGGTCTGATCTTCCTCTGGGAATCCAGTGGAAGAAAGGCTTCTCCTCTGGGGGTCTAGTGGAGAAAGGCTGCTTTTTTGGGAGTTTAGTGGAAGAAGGCTGCCTGTGGTGTTTCTAGATTTCAGATTATATCCATGTAGGGATCTTTGGCTCTTCCCCTGGGCAGAGCATCTCCCAGTGGGATGATGGAGTTTTATCAGCCATGCAGTGAGACTCAGTGGTCCATTAACAGGAGATCTCTCTCCTGGGGAAGGTTGGGTCCTGAAAGAGATAAAGAAAACTGTCCCAGCTGGTTCTAACAGCTGGCAATAGAATCCACACACCCAGCTTCATCTTGCATTTGCAGCCTAAGACAGCACTTTTCCCTCCAGGATCCTCTCCCTTCAGACAGAATTCCGTGGGGAATCTAGACACATAAATAGATGAAGGTTATTCTGGGTGTCAGATCATCCTGTTTTTTCAGGATTCTAGGAAAAGGTTGGGAAGATAGGTGGAAGAAAAAAAGAAAAAGAATGAAAAATTACTTTCTGAGTTTATTATAATGTATCAAATGGGGCATAATCTCAATTGGTTTGGGCATGGTGCTAATAATGCCAAGGTTGTGGGATCAATCTCTGTATGGGCCATCAAGATCCTTGTGGGTTCCTTTGGGTTCCTTCCAGCTCAGAATATTCTGGGAATCTTCTTTTCCTGAGGCTGCCAAACACTCTTTCCCTTTCATCTGTGGAGTCTTCCAGCCTCAGATGAAACTGAAGAAACAAGTAAATATTTTTATTGCCAACAAATAATCCATCAGAGGTGAATTTTGAAGACAATCAGAACACAGTGATTTACCCACCAAAGGGTGTCTGAATCAGGCACTGGCAACATTCAGATGTAACTGTAAGAATTGAGCAACTGCGATAATTTTATTTCAGTTAAAATCTAAGTGAACAGCTGTTACTTCAAAATTATTTGGGTTTAGATTTTATTTGATGTTATTTATTTTGGGGGGGGTAATTTGGCTGTTTTTTTAATGAAAGTTAGTTTAAATTGTGCATCTCAGCTGCTGATTTAATTTAAATTTAATAAGAGTTATTACAGAATAATTAGATACCAAAGGACTATTAAGAACGTTTTTAAATTTAAAAGTGGTACTACACACTGATAAACACACTCTTAATAATCAATTGATCTTTAATCACACACCATTTTTGTGAAACTTCCATTAAATATGATTCAGATGTAATTTAAACTGAATCAAAGAGATACTCAGATATCTATTACTGTAGAACAGCAATTTATCTTGCCAATATGTTCTGGGGAACAGAGAGGCTTTGCTACATCTATGATCAGCACTTCACATGTTTAATTTTCTGCTCACCATGTCCTTAAAGTGGCTTTATAATGCAAATAAATTATAATAATGGTGGTATATTTTTCCATGAAGGTTTTGGATCCCAAATATCAGCTTGTAAACTGACTGTAGCTCCAAACCTAAAGTCCATGAACAAATGTCAACTTCAGTTAAGAACTTGAAGCATAGGTCCAGTTTTTAGGGACCTGTTGATGTAATTGTGAGGGGCAGCTTGAAGGGGCAAGCTTGAGCAGAATTTCTCAGCCAGCCAAAGGGTCACAAAAGACAATCAAGGAGATCTGAAAACTGAGAATATTATTATAGTCTGACGAAAAACCTCCTCTTAACCTTCTGTTTTCTCACCCTGCATGCCTAAATATTCCCTGCCAGCTTTGTAAATCCCTGCACAGGATTTAATCCCTGTAAATACCTTGTACCAACTCCCTTGATGCCTTAAGTTTTAGCTTTTATATTTTTCAGGTATTTTCTGTGCTGGCTCAGTGTGCAGTTCTGGGTTTCATATTCAGGGTTGGGGAGCTCTCTGCACAGAGCAGGGACACAAAACAATTCCTTTCCAGCTGGGCACCAAGCACAAATTTGAGGCCCAGGAGTGGAAACAGCAGTGAAGGAAGAGAGGGAACAAGGAGGATGGAGCTGCATCACCTGCAGCTGGAATTGGACAATTCACTCCAATCTGCTGATGGACCCAAACCTATCAAAGTGTGAGGCCTCGTGCCCAGGATCCATTTTGTGCCCATCTGTGGGTTTGACTTGGGTGCAGCCCCAAGGGGTTCCTGCACTGCCCAAGCTGGATCCTGTCAATAAATCCCTTTTATCCTTTTATTCTCCCCAGCCTCTGTTTCCAGGTCAGCCTTTCCAGGCATCACCCTGCTGTTGCCTTGGGACAGGTGTAGTATCTTCCTGTGAGGTTTTCATGAAGCAGAAACCTCCTCTAGCCAGAGCAGGTGCAAATGTCTAATTGTGTGTGCTTGTCCCTCTCATATAATTTAACCTTCCAGCCACCAAGTGTTTGTGCTAGTATCTCTTGGCATAGGGTCAAGGCTTTGGGATGTTTTTAAGAATCCCTGGATCTTAATTCCTGTGAGATTAAGTTGTCTCAGGATCAGAGGGACTGCTGCAAACAGAGCAGGTCTGAGTTGTGGTCGCTACTTCCTCAGCAGGTTCAGCTCTCAGCCTTCAGCTCTGAGAGCACAACTGCTGCTGTAATGAGTCATTAACCAGCTCAGGCAGAGGAGCCTGCTTCAAAGAACCTGCCACTAAAACTCATTAGGCTGATCAAATCATCAGCCAGGCCTGCTCTAACCAGTGTTAGTGTCCAGCCTGGACACTTGTGTGGCTGCTCCAAGGGGGCCAAATCTCCAGTGAGTGCTGTGGGAGCAGGGAAATGCAGCAGCGTGGTCTGGTGCCAAGACACCCTTCCAACAGCATCCTTACTCCTTCCTTCTGCTCAGCACAGAGCAAATATCCTGATCTCAGGCTGTCACACAGGCTGGTTGGTGTTTATCCTGCTCATACACTGCAGGCTCCATTTATCCCAACCCAAACTGGGATTCCCTGTGCCAGGCTGTTCTTGAAGTGGAGGGATAACTCATGTGCTGTACAACACCATCAGACTTCATGAAGAAGGAATATTAGAGACAACAAAGTATTTATTGTTCTAAAACTGGGAGGATTGCTGAACTGCAGCAAGGGAAATTTGGAAGGTTTTAGCCCATTTTGAAAATGAATTTACACATGACAAATGGTGACATTTATAAACTGTTGGAGAGGGCCCTAAAATAAAGAGAAAAGAGGTCAAAAATATGAAGACCAGCCTGGAAAGAGATCAGGAGGAAAGATATGAATAGAAACCCCTCCCTGAAATGCAGAGAAGTAACACAAAACAGCCAAGAACACTCCCATTGGTGGATTGTTTTTTGCTCTGACCCTTCTCAGGACATTTCATTTAGTTCTGCTGCTTCACAAAACTCTGCTGTCACACAGCAAAAAAGGCAAAGGTCTCTAGAGCAAAACCTCTCAGCTCAAGGTGAAGTTCTGCCTTCAGAGGGGCTCCTCTGACTCACCAAGACTCCTCAGCTTGGAATGGAAAACCATAAACAGAAGTTGGACACTCCATAAACAGAATTTGGCCTGTTAGGTTTGGCATTTTTATATCTAAGCCTTTGCTCTGAGAACTCATAACATCCAGTGAACATTCAGTTTTTGCAGAATCACTTTTCAGGAAGGAATTACTGAAATTTCATTGTGTTCTAGACATTATTTATAGTTATTTGGCATAATAATCTTTGATTTTCAATTTCTTTTACTTAAACAAAAGCATTTCAGATAGAACTGTCAATCTGATTGTGATTGTAGAAGGGGCACTTCTGAGTCAGGGGGGTCAGTACCTTCCTTTCTGTGGCTCTTGTGCCCTGATGTCCTGTAGAAATGCAAATAAACACTGTACAGGAGAGCTTGAAGTGTGAAAGCAGGCTCTTGAAAACCTGGGGGACTTCCTTTTGCTTCTGTTTTAGACAGCCCTGGTATCTTGGCTGTGACTGGATTATTACTTTCACTCTTGCTGCATTCTTGTTGAGGTCTCAGTGAAATACATTTTTCACTCTCCCTTCGGAATAGCTGACACTATTGTGGTATCACAGTGTGCTGCTAAATAGCTGATTCCTGCTCTCTGTGTGGGGTGGTGTTTCTCAGGAATCCCAAATCAATCTTCAAATACAGAATGCTGCCTAATGTCAAATTATCATTAGGAATACAGATCTGGAGAATCCATGAACAATATCATAAAATGTCAATAATATGTCAGAGATCCTTTAAAGTGTAAAACAAATCCTTTCACAGAGGGAAATCACTCTGGCACATGAACTGGCTGTGGGCAGAGAACCATACCCCGCAGTGTTTTGTTGTTCTCAAGTGGATCCCATTTCCTCTGAGATTTCAGTGTGGTCTAAATGGCAACTTTCTGTAGTTTCCAAGACCTATAACAATTTCTTCTCCCACTTTATTTTAACAGCTCCAGTAAATCAGGGTCTGTTGTGACTGGAAGTGTTACAGCTGTAGGGTTTGTAAGCACAGCAAAACTTTCACTGCTGGTGAGCACAGATGGAAGCAGAAGCAACCCAGAGCATGTCAAGAATCCCTCTCTCTCCTGCATGGATAAGCTTAATAAGGCAAACTTGTTGTGGAGGGAAGGCACTCAACTGATTCCAGAAACAATTAGGAATTACACCAAACAAATAAACCTTGGTGATTTGAGTTACTTGGGTGATCCACCTGATTCATCTGCTAAAAAAACATTTCCCTTAGTTATAGACTTATTATCTCACTGAGCTGGAGCAAAAGCTTGCAGAAAATCACTTCTTTTTATTCAAGTATTACAATATATGCTCATAACTACAGTGGGACTGTTGGGAGATGTGGGTCAGGGTTATGAAATTCAACAGAGAATTTGGATGCCCAGATGCAGAAGTCCGAAGAAGACCCTGATGTTTACCACAAAGTGCCAAGCTCTTTTTCTGAAAAGTAAATTTTAGTGGTGCATGGTGATACTGTGGTTTGGCCATTAGCCAAACTGGCTACTGCTTTTTATTTTTCTCTAAAAATAAGTTTTCTTACTTATTATTTCTTACTAATTTGGTTACTGCTGCATGAGGTGTGATCAGTGCACAAAGCAGAGAGAGAAATTCGGAGTAGTTTTTGCTTTCTGGTGATCACAGAAGTCACCCTGGCTGTATGTTTTGTTATTAGATCATACCTGCAGTTTTGTAAGAGATAAGATGATGGATTTATGCAGTTAATTTTTATTTTAGTTTAATTTTTGTTAAATGTATATTGTATTAATATATGTAGAAGACAAAGGAAGGGAAAATGAAAATCTTGTCTGGCCAACAGAATTCTGCTGCCAACTCTGTGAGTATTGCTTGAGAAAACAGACACCTAAAATGATGTTACACAGCCGTAACTCAACTTTAATTTACTTTAAAAAAACAAGCCACTTGATTTTAATATTACAGGAAAATAACCCCCAACCCTACATTCAAAGGATATTGCGGTTACAGAGTCCTGCAGGAAAAAAAAAAAAAGGGAGATAATGATTTTAATTATATTATCTCTAAGTGTTGTGCTGTAATGTAAAATGGAGCTAAATTAGAGCTGTTTGAAGCAAACTTAATTCTGATATTCCTGAATGGGAGTGTTGGAGCTGATGATTTTAAAGCTGATTTTATTATCTGTGTGATTTCCTGGCTGTTAAATAGACAAATTGGGTCTGACTGCAAAAATCTTGTATGAAGCACTGTATAGCTACATCTGGTTTGTCCAAAGAGCTGGTACCTTCAGTTTCACCGCAGTGCCTTGGAATTTGAGTTCCTGGACACGAGTCACACTTTGCCACTGGATTTCACAGATTCTTTCTGCAAGCAGAGGAATTGTGACATTCAAGAAGCCTGGATTCCCGCACGTTTCAAACTGTCTTTTTCCCAGTTTTCTCATTCCAGTCCTGACCACTTCTCTACTTTAGGTTTTCTTCTTGCATCAGTGTCTCCCGAACATTTCTTGCTTCTAATCCACTACTCCCTCCTTCCCCGCTCTGTGCTGTCCCAGCTCTTTGTCCTTACGTGGAAATTTCCTCTAATTCAATCTCAGTTTCTCTCTAAACCTCATCATCTCAGCTAATTAAGTTCCTCATCATCTATCAGTCACCCTCTAATTTCCCACCTGTTTCTTCCAGTCCTGCATTCCCTGGACCACTCCTTTCTGCCAGCTCCTTCAAGACTTTCAGCAGCTCTCTGTCCTGGTCTGTGCTGCTCGATGGTGCCCCTCTCTGCCACCACGGCTTTTGTCTCCTGGGTGTATCCCTGCTTTTGCTGCCTGGGTGCTGGGAAGCAAACAACTGAGGGCAGTGGAAGGAGAGAGTGAAACTTCTCGGAACTGACTTCATGAAACTGGATTTCAGCTCTTCAGGGTGTCTTTCTATTTCTGTGTTTTAGCGTTGGCCTGGCATCAAACATTTGATGTTTGTGACCTCTAAACATGGTTCAGGAGAGGGTAAAAACGCGGCCAGTCGGGAGAAGGCTTGGAGGAGATGCCTCCCCCGGGCCGGAGCTGTGATCTGGGCGCTAACCAGGAGGTGGGGATATTCCATGGGAGGATGGAGCAGGGAATCCGCGCGGGGATCCCGCTCAGAGCTGCTGCTGCTGCGCGGCTTCATCGAGGAGCAGGGGAGGGGGGAAACGGAGAGCAGAGTGGGCAGCAAGGCCAGAAAATCCCCAGCCTGTGCACACTTTTTTCTTTTCAGTTTCTGGCTTAAAACTTTGGATTGCTGGGGAATGGATAATTGATTTTGTAGACAAAATCACAAAATTTTGTAGACTTTGCAAAAGTGTCTGTAAAAAAGGACACTGAGGTCTATAGGAGTCGGCAATGCCACCAGGATCAGGATTTCTCAAGGCTTGAGGGCTTCTGTAACCACTGCAATGTCTGCAGTGGTGCTGAGCCTTTCTGGAGAGCCACATCCATGGCTGTGGGTTCAATCAGTGCTTTGGATTCCCTTTTTCCAGCTGCAAGGAGCAAGAAGTGCACCTGCATGGTGTGCCCTCTTTCAGCCTTGAAGGGAACCTACCAGGAAGCCAGAGAGGGATTCTCACCTGGATCTGTAATGACTGGACAAGGAGTAATGGGTACAAATTGAAAAGAGGAAATGTAGGTTAGATAATAGAAGGAAATTTTTTGCTGTGAGAGTAGAACAGGTTGCTCAGTGGAAGTCTCATCTCTGGCAGCTGGATACAGCCCTGAGCAAACTGGGAAGTGTCCCCACTCATAACATGGGGGTTGGGACTAGATGATATTTAAGGTCCATCCTGACCCTTAACATTCTATGATTCCATGTATTTGTGGATCAAACCATCGCTGAGCACCCTCATGGGCCAACCCTGAACCAGCTGAGCACCAGCAATCTGGAACAGCTCAGCAGGGGCTGAGGGTGAGAGTGCTGGGGATCAGGGCTGGCTGTGCTGGGTGTGCTGGGGATCAGAGCTGGCTGTGCTGGGTGTGCTGGGGATCAGGGCTGGCTGTGCTGGGGGAGCAGGGCTGGCTGTGCTGGGTGTGCTGGGGGATCAGGGCTGGCTGTGCTGGGTGTGCTGGGGATCAGAGCTGGCTGTGCTGGGTGTGCTGGGGATCAGGGCTGGCTGTGCTGGGGGAGCAGGGCTGGCTGTGCTGGGTGTGCTGGGGGATCAGGGCTGGCTGTGCTGGGTGTGCTGGGGATCAGAGCTGGCTGTGCTGGGTGTGCTGGGGATCAGGGCTGGCTGTGCTGGGGGAGCAGGGCTGGCTGTGCTGGGTGTGCTGGGGGATCAGGGCTGGCTGTGCTGGGTGTGCTGGGGATCAGAGCTGGCTGTGCTGGGTGTGCTGGGGATCAGGGCTGGCTGTGCTGGGGGAGCAGGGCTGGCTGTGCTGGGTGTGCTGGGGGATCAGGGCTGGCTGTGCTGGGTGTGCTGGGGATCAGAGCTGGCTGTGCTGGGTGTGCTGGGGATCAGGGCTGGCTGTGCTGGGGGAGCAGGGCTGGCTGTGCTGGGTGTGCTGGGGGATCAGGGCTGGCTGTGCTGGGTGTGCTGGGGATCAGAGCTGGCTGTGCTGGGTGTGCTGGGGATCAGGGCTGGCTGTGCTGGGGGAGCAGGGCTGGCTGTGCTGGGTGTGCTGGGGGATCAGGGCTGGCTGTGCTGGGTGTGCTGGGGATCAG